>OY776111.1:10220449-10237252 GCA_963675035.1 Allygus modestus | reverse complement strand
GAGAGAGAGAGGGCGAGAGAGAGAGAGAGAGAGAGAGAGAGAGAGAGAGAGAGAGAGAGGGCGAGAGAGAGAGAGAGAGAGGGGGGGAGAGAGACGAGAGAGAGTGAGAAAGAGGGAGAGAGAGAGGGAGAGAGACGAGAGAGAGAGAGTGAGAGAGAGAGGGAGAGAGAGAGTGAGAGGAAGGAGAGAGAGAGAGAGAGAGAGACGAGAGAGAGTGGGAGAGACGAGAGAGAGAGAGTGTGTGAGAGAGAGGGAGAGAGAGAGTGAGAGGGAGAGAGATTGAGAGAGTGAGAGACGAGAGAGAGTGGTAGGGAGAGAGAGGGGGAGGGGGGCAATAGCTAGTCACTTGGTGTAGGTAACTGCGGCGGCATGTTGAGGGAGAGTGAGAGGGAGAGAGAGAGGGAGAGAGTGAGAGACGAGAGAGAGGGAGGGAGAGAGAGAGGGAGGGGGGCAATAGCTAGTCACTTGGTGTAGGTAACTGTGGCGGCATGTTGAGGGAGAGAGAGAGGGAGAGAGAGAGGGAGAGAGTGAGAGACGAGAGAGAGGGAGGGAGAGAGAGAGGGAGGGGGGCAATAGCTAGTCACTTGGTGTAGGTAACTGTGGCAGCATGTTGAGGGAGAGTGAGAGGGAGAGAGAGAGAGACGAGAGAGAGGGAGGGAGAGAGAGAGGGAGGGGGCAATAGCTAGTCACTTGGTGTAGGTAACTGTGGCGGCATGTTGAGAGAGAGTGAGAGGGAGAGAGAGAGGGAGAGAGTGAGAGACGAGAGAGAGGGAGGGAGAGAGAGAGGGAGGGGGGCAATAGCTAGTCACTTGGTGTAGGTAACTGTGGCGGCATGTTGAGGGAGAGTGAGAGGGAGAGAGAGAGGGAGAGAGGGAGACGAGAGAGGGAGGGAGAGAGAGAGGGAGGGGGGCAATAGCTAGTCACTTGGTGTAGGTAACTGTGGCGGCATGTTGAGGGAGATACTCTAGATAAAGTGGTGTGCCGCGCCGATCGATCTGGAGAGCGTAAGACCCTAATTTGACGGCCGCAGGGCACGCACCGCCCTTGAGATGGTTACAAGCATCAGCTTCTATTGTGATTGCATAACGATAGGGAATATTCTAGTAAAATTAATTTTCGTTTGGGCTTCTTTTAACTAATACACCTCTTTAGCGATCCCTGTTAAGGTTCAAAACGTTATATAAAGGTTCACAACTTGGCCGTCGTCCAAGTAATTGTGGTGATAACTTCTTCCAGACTTTAAAATTATCGTGAAATTCAAATTATCGAACATATTTTCGTATTGATGTTAAAAAAAATATTACTCAAAACACAGACACTTACACGATCAACACTATTTCATTAAAAGGTTTAATGCATTCGGATACGATCCATATGATAACTTGATCCTAGAGCAATCATAATGAATACGGTAATTAATAAAAAGAAAAAAAAAAACGTTACACGATATTTTTGAAGCATCTTTCCATCTAGGATGCTCGATCATTTCAACTCTTCCTTAAACCCTTCTTTAACGCTTGCTCTACGTCCTTGTAGTAACTCTTTCTTTGATCCCCTTAAAAATTAATCCCTTCTTCCAGGAAAGCAGGACCTTATTATCAAATGGTAGAATCATTGCATGAATGCTTCTTCTGATTCCTAATTCTTCTGAGGTTATGATTCAATTATATTACACATATCTTTCATCTTCCCACCACATAGTAACCTAATCTTAGGTTGAGTTTGGTAATAGTAAAATTTATGATATTTGGACGACTGAACCTCTTAACACACGTTTTTACTTTGTTTAATGTGCGTGCACAACCAGGACTATTGATAGATGTTTCTATTTATAGTCCTAATGCACAATATTGTTTGTGAAACTTTGAAAAGTAGAAGTTTCGAACCCATAATCGGTTGCGGTTTGCACTTAGTCATTTTTAAAACCTTGATAAAATACATTTTTGTTTAATTTTTGATTACTCGATGTGGCACTGATAAACTTAATTACAATAACGTTTATTTCAGGTTACTTTGATGTGAAGGTTATGTTTATTAACCAGAGTAAATTTTGCTAACCTCAAATTATCTATCATTTCAATGAGTGTTCAGTATTGATGATTATATATACGAGTTAATAACAAATACACAATTTAATTCGACTCGATATAAAAACTAAACAAAGTGTTGTGTCTACAAAGTCGTAACCAAAGGGCATCAGGTAGCCCGTTTCAAAGACGCGGTAGTGATTCGTGCACACAGCACCAGATCTCAGCAGTGACAGTGCGTTTAGTGGTTCTTCCGATAGAGCGCACCACGGGTATGCAGTGATTCGTGCACACAGCACCAGATCTCAGCAGTGACACTGCGTTTAGTGCTTCTTCCGATAGAGCGCGCCACGGGTATGCAGTGATTCGTGCACACAGCACCAGATCTCAGCAGTGACAGTGCGTTTAGTGGTTCTTCCGATAGAGCGCACCACGGGTATGCAGTGATTCGTGCACCCATTACCAGCTTGCAGCAGTGACAGTGCGTTTAGTGGTTCTTCCGATAGAGCACACCACGGGTATGCAGTGATTCGTGCACATAGCACCAGATCGCAGGAGTCAGTTTGTTTGAAGTTTCCGCCCCTAGGTGCCACTGTTATGGAGCATGGTGGCCTCCACTAGTCAAGCTCATGTCCTGCCCGCCCTTGAGGAGACGGATGAAGGACCTCCGTCCCTGGCAGGATCAGGACCTTCCGATCGTCATCGCCGCCCTTCCTACACATGCACGCCCTTCCCTTACCGCCGTCACTACGCCGTCCGCCGCAAGTCCGGCCCCCCTATCAGGTCAGTAGGGCAATATTATACTTCATAAAATTAAAAATTATTGTTTGGTTATGTATTTCTTCAAATTTAAGAGAATTTAAGTAAATCACATAGCATGATGAGTTTTCAGATATGAAATATAACCGTTGTTTTCCATTAAGGCTGATACCTAATTAACTACTGAACTATGTCAAGGTTAATGTCTTAGTAAAAAAGTTGAAGCTTGTATTTAAAAAAATGTCATATCATTTACATCTGTCCTCAGGTTTAGGCTCTATCTTTTAGTTTAATACATCTAGAGCTAGATCTCTCATGTACATGTCAATCTCCAAGATAGGATGAAAGCCTTTTTTGACCATTTGTTTTGTTGATGCGGAGGGGAAAACGGTGGCTCCCATCTGGGCTTTACTTTTCACCCCAGATAAGAGCTCTAGATATATTAACTTGTTGGGTGCCACAGGATCCACAGCTTCATTACAATTATTATGGAGGAAAAGCAGTCACAGAGGTTGTATACTTAACAGCAGTCACAGCTATTTTTTAAGCAGATTTGCAAAATTTCAAAACATTTGTCTCCTAAGGGTAAGTTACACCTCACTTTTCGAGTCGAGACTAATATACGGCATTGTGCTCTGGAGTTCTGCGTCCCATACTTTACTCACACGAGTCTTTAGATTGCACAAAAGAGCAATTCGTATTATGGTTGGAGTGAATAGGCGAATGTCTTAACGAACGTTTTTTAAATCATTAAATATTTTAACTTTGCCATCTCAATATATTTATGAAATGCTCATGTTTTAGCGAATTTCCCCTATAGGGAAGAAGCTATTACCGTAGGTCTCATGGTAAGACTTAAGCCCGAGACCATGATAACTTTTTGTTTTGAGGTCCCCAGATGTCCAAAACACTATTCGTTGAAATTTATATATATGTATATATATATCTATATATATATATATATATATATATATATATATATATATATATATGTGTCCGTGAATGCGATAACTTGAGTAAAAAACGTCCGATTTCGATGAAATTTGGCTCAAATGTGTAAACTGACATTTATGACTTTAAGTTCGAAAACCAGAAAAATCGGACTATGGGAAGGGGGGTTTATGGGGGTTTTAAATTTTCCAAAAATCAGTTTTTTGCATTTTTCACCCTAAAATTTTTAAAACACTTAATTTTTGTTTTGACCATGTTATAGAGCTTAAAAAAACAAATAATATCGTATTTTGAATTATTAACCTAGGTTAAGTGGTTGCGGAAAAAATCCAAAAAACATGCTCATAAAAACTTCCATGTTAATCTTACGGGATAAAGGTTTTTGGCTTTTCCTCAGTTAATTTTACTTTAAACTTCACATTTTCTTTTACCAATCACTTCAGCTCCACAAAACAATCATTTTGGTGTTTAAATTATGATTCTACGTCAAACCGTTGCAGAGATATTCAAAGTACTAAACACAGTACGTTGTCCAATGTTATCCTTATGGAGAATAAATAAAATTTGATATCTTGATTATTTATGAATGTATATTGATGAAATTTGGTATGAGGCTTCATGTTGTACTGGTATATTTATATTTGCACAAAAAATAAATGTTTTGGTGGTTGTCCCTGTAGCAGCTAACCTACATACTCAGCCCTAATGTTATTCTTATGGAGAATAAGTAAAGTTTTATATCTCCCTTAATTATGAACATAAATTAATAAAACATGGTAAGTAGCTTCACCTGGTTCAGTTATATTGATAATTGCATAAAAACTCATTTCTTATCTTCCTCGTTTTAGCAAACCTGCGTACTGAGTCCTAATGTTATTCTTATGGGGAATAAATAAAAATGTTATAAATCACTTATTTATGAATGTATTTTTGTCAAACTTGGTGAGTGGCTTTATGTACTAGTGAGAAACATATAAATGCATTGGAAATTCGCTGAGTACGCAGGTTTGCTGCGACGGGGGTATTTTAAATTTAAATACGCTAATTCAAAACCGGAGCAGACGTTCATGCATATAACACCAGACAACGGCAACATCACAGACAGACCTCCCACAGATTGGAACTAGCGGCATCTCTCCCGCAAAACATTGGGCCTAAACTAGTTAACCAACTCCCTCAGCAAATAAAATCACAAAATGTCCCCAAAAATTTCAAAGTTTTGTTAAAAGAATATATTGCAGATAGAGCAGTTTACTCTGTTGGTGATTTATTGGCTGATTGAATTAACATTTGATATATTGGTTATATTTTTGTTTGATTAATTTATTTTAAGTGAAAATGGTGTACGGTATGAATTTAAAAAACTAAATAAATTAATATTACATAAGAACATTTTGAGATTCGAACCCGTGACCTTCAGTTTTGGAACATTCTGTACATAGATTTTGATGAAAATATTTACCACATAAAAAAGCACAAACTGGGTTGCTGGTTTTTGTGTTAAGTTTATATATGGACACATTTTTGACGCTTGTAATACAATTGTAATAAATTGTCATATACAAATAAAGAATTTTGAATCTGAACAATATTACAAATTATACACTTGGGGATCAATTGTTGCGTGCTTTATGTAAATATGTTTACTACTTGAATGACAACTCAATATAATCCAGTCGGCTTCGTTATAAAAAACGGACCTACTCTACGAAAATTCGAAGCTTAACGAAACTTTCAGGTATTGTTTATGGGTACCTAGTGCACATACATTTAAGTTTTCAAAATAAATTCCTTGTGGAAAACGTATAGAAGCCAACAAACCGAAAAATGTTGGCACATTTTAAAGTTTTTTGGTTTTGTTTTCGAAACTAAGCAACTTTGGTATACCATATGCATTTACAAAGTTGTAGAGCATTAAATTTACTTTACAATTTACTGGTCAAACGTATGTTTTGATCCCATAGGTACCGAGAGATAGGCCTTTGAAAAAGGGGTGACTTTCTGAAGTGAGCAAAAAAGAGCCAAAATGTATGGTTTTGGGTATGTTCCTTCTAATCCACTCTACTTAACATGGATTTATTACCTATATACTCATATTTCCGTTTAATACTGTAACTTCCCTCCCCAAAACCCCTTCCACCATGACCATCTCCCCCCCCTTCACCATGACCCCTTCCATGGACAGGGTGACCATGACCATCTCCTGACTTTAACTAGGTTGAGAAGAGTATGATACTACTTAAGTCAGCTGTCAGTTTGACCCTCCCCCACCAGTGCTGTGGGGGGAACACTGAGTAAATACCCAAAATAACCGGGTATTTAAAACACTGAGTAAATACCCAAAATAACCGGGTATTTAAAACACTGAGTAAATACCCAAAATAACCGGGTATTTAAAACACTGAGTAAATACCCAAAATAACCGGGTATTTAAAACACTGAGTAAATACCCAAAATAACCGGGTATTTAAAACACTGAGTAAATACCCAAAATAACCGGGTATTTAAAACACTGAGTAAATACCCAAAATAACCGGGTATTTAAAACACTGAGTAAATACCCAAAATAACCGGGTATTTAAAACACTGAGTAAATACCCAAAATAACCGGGTATTTAAAACACTGAGTAAATACCCAAAATAACCGGGTATTTAAAACACTGAGTAAATACCCAAAATAACCGGGTATTTAAAACACTGAGTAAATACCCAAAATAACCGGGTATTTAAAACACTGAGTAAATACCCAAAATAACCGGGTATTTAAAACACTGAGTAAATACCCAAAATAACCGGGTATTTAAAACACTGAGTAAATACCCAAAATAACCGGGTATTTAAAACACTGAGTAAATACCCAAAATAACCGGGTATTTAAAACACTGAGTAAATATCCAAAATAACCGGGTATTTAAAACACTGAGTAAATACCCAAAATAACCGGGTATTTAAAGCACTGAGTAAATATCCAAAATAACCGGGTATTTAAAACACTGAGTAAATACCCAAAATAACCGGGTATTTAAAACACTGAGTAAATATCCAAAATAACCGGGTATTTAAAACACTGAGTAAATACCCAAAATAACCGGGTATTTAAAACACTGAGTAAATACCCAAAATAACCGGGTGTATTCTAAGTAAAAACACCAATGTAATTCATACATACCAATACGATCCTTGTTATTATCAGTGTATAACACTTGAAGATATTTTATCGATTACATTTTTATTAATTATTTCACCAATAAATAAATAATAATATTGCAATTTTTGCAAAAAGACCACCGCCAAACTATGAAGGAACTGGTTAAATACGAGACATTCTATACAAATTTAAAAATATATAATTTTATAATTAGACAAATTCAGAAAAAATCACAATTTAATTTTAAATTTTTTTCTAAAAAATATGTTAGAATAGTTTATTTTTGACATCAACCAATACTAAATTAAATGTAGTCTCTAACTTATTTTACCAACATAACCCTTACAATAAACAATCCTTGGATAGAAAATTTGTTTGTAAGTACCAAACCCTATACCGTGGAATAATATGTTCAGTAGTTTATGAGAAATGTTATAAATTCAGAAGAAGTATTGGAAAACATTGTCTCAAGTTTTAGTGTCAGGATTTATAAGTTAACTTTAAATTATAATCATCAAGAATAATTTACACTTATTTTGTCTCCTCAAGACTCATTAAGTTACAATACTGGTTACCAAATATCCGGTGCTCGTCTGTCATTTGGCTTTTGGCTTCAAAATAAGTTTATACTGACGAGGGTCTGTTTATCCATTTGTAACAGGTTGAAGGTTTAGACACATCAACCGCAGTGGTTCTGTTTCTACGTGCTTTTCAGATGTTGCAAAGTTTATTCTTGGACATAGGTCAATGTCATTCTACGATTAGTCCCTTAGATAGTCCCCGTCAAACGTTTTTGGATGTCTTTGGAGGAAAACTTAATAAAGGAAAAGGTATATATGTACAGGGTGTCTCAAAAGTCGACGACCAAACTTCACAGGGTTGTTATATGGACTATTTCCAACAAAAATGACATGTATTCTTTAGTCACCTTTTTGCATAGTTTACGAGCAATTGACGTTTTAAATATTTTTTTCAATTGCAGTCTAATAAATTATTTTCAGGCGATAAAATATGCACGTAGGACCATAAAACCTTTGCACTGCGAAATATGTATAGTAAAATACAGTTTTTAGGAGTTTAACAAAATTAGAGAATTTTTAATTTAAATTTTATATTTCAAACAAACTTTTAAATTCAAACGGTGTTTCTGTCTAGAGTTTCTGTCTTAGGTCATCCTATATCTTAAAAAGTTTCCCATTTATTGCAGTTAATAATACAGTAGTATTAAGACAGTAAAACAATTATTTCGTTATTTTCAGCATCGGAGAATTTATTTTTTAATTAATACACTTCTCCTTAAATTAGCCATTAATGTCTGGTGACAAGAAATAGGAATTAAAATTAAAACTGCGTTTATTTTAAACATTTTGTTAAACTCCTAAAAACTAAATTTCTTCATAATTACTGTTTATTTTTTTACGCTGTCATAGTTGTATACTATGGTAGCTGGTACTATGTTCCTATTTTCTTGCCTAAAAATGATTTATGAGATTTTAATAGATTATAAAAATATTAAAAACATCAATAGCTTGTAAACTATGAAGAACATGAAATGAACACACACAACATTTTTATTGGGAATAGTCCATTCAACATACCTGTGAAGTTTGGTCGTCGAATTTTGAGACACCCTGTATATACATGGTGACAATTAAGTGTTGAACCTCTTTTTTAAATGTTGAACCACAACAGAGAAAATTACCAAAGTTCCCACAACATTACTGGTGACAGTAACCTATATATCTGTGCAAGTGCAATGACCGACCGGATGACCCTTTGGGGGACGGTCCACGAGGAGTAAGAAGAAAATCTTTAATGAGAGCCTATATTGGGTCACAAATTGAAAACCCTTGTTTTACTGAAAACAATGACACAAACCGGACTACAAAAGGTTGATTCGATCAGTAGTTATTGCTGCTTGAATTTTAACACTATTTAAAAATGTAAAAGATTAAATATCTATCTATCTATACTTATTTAATAGGCGAGCAGGTTTTTTGTGACAATCACTCCTCCTAAACTACTGAACCGATTTTCATGTTTTTGGTGTCATTGGAAAGAGCCTAACGTGAAGTTCTGCGGGAAACTTTTTTTATAGAGAAATAATTTATGAGTGAGGGCCCGGGGCCCCTTAAAATTTAGTTTTTTCCCATTAGCTTAACATTGGGAAATAACTATAAGTTTTATGTAATCAGCTGGATAGAGTAAAGACAGTTAATCAGCAGGCCATGTTGGCGTTGGAACGGTAACACAATATTTATACGGGAATGTCAGTATAATATTACGTTGTGATCGCGAGCGAAGCCGCGACAGGCTACTAGTACTTATTTAATAGGCGAGCAGGTTTTTTGTGACAATCACTCCTCCTAAACTACTGAACCGATTTTCATGTTTTTGGTGTCATTGAAAAGAGCCTAACGTGAAGTTGTGCAGGAAACGTTTTTTATAGAGAAATTATTTGTGAGTGAGGCCCTGGGGCTCTTTAAAGTTGAGTTTTTTCCCATAAGCTTAACATTGGGAAATAACTATAAGTTTTAAGCAATCAGCTGGATAGAGTAAACACAGTTAATCAGCAGGCCATGTTGGCTTTGGAACGGTAACACAATATTTATACATGATGATCGCGAGCGAAGCCGCAACAGGTTTACTAGTTACAATTAAAACCCAAAGTTTAATTACCTGTGGACAAAGTAAGTGTTCAAAATGGTCACCTCCCAAATATTTTGGACCACAAATATCTTAGGAGTGAGGCTAGGACCATAATCTCAACCTGGGAGCATCATCAAGTTGCGATATTTTTCTAACATAACTTTCCCACCATGTTATGAGAGATGTTATGGTAATTAATAACGTACAAATATTTTAAACAAGCTAATTTAAAATATTAAATAGCTATTTATGTATTGAGAGCATGAAGTAGGTCTTTATCGCTTGAGGGAAAACTTTTTTAATTTTCCGAAAGCGATAAAGTCACTTTAGTGTGCATTTACATTGGAAGCACGCATGCGCAAAGAAAGTGGTAGCGCACGCTTGCGCAAGCTTGCTTGGTTGGTAGTGTAGTTACACTAGAAGCAAGTTAAAGTAATCAGCGAATTTCCAATCCATATAGGTACTGTTATGGATCAATGACAATTGGCTAAAATCACGCAAAAAATGGGGAAAACACGACAATTTTCTGGGGGGGCGGAGCCCCGAGGTTGGTGGGAGGTTGTATCCAACGTTGGGACATCATTTAAGACATGCGGCTTTGTAAAACAAATCAAAGAACCATCAGACGTCCAAATTAGATGTCAGTAAGTGATAGAAGAAGCCAGTGGGGTGGAGCCCTGAGGTTTAGGGGGAAAACAAAAAAATACGTACCTAAAATGTCTTGGTCCTCTACAACGTGATATCATTTACTATAGTCAAAGGTGGTATGGTCCGGGAGCAGTTTAGAGGTGCCGTTTTCGAAATCATCTTGGACACACACACACACACACGCACAACTGCTTTATTAGTATGGATTTATTCTCCTTAAGAAACACATTAGGGCTGTGTAGGCAGATTTGCTGCTAAAAGGAAGATAGTAAATTAATGTTTATTCAAAAATCAATATAACTCAACCAGGTGAAGCTACATCCAAGTTCTATTAATTTCGGTTTATAATTAAGGGAGATATAAAACATTACTTAAACTCCAGAAGAATAAAATTAGGGCAGAATATGCAGGTTTGCTGCTACGGAAAAATTGGCAACAAATGTGGTTTGTGTAAATATTAATAGACTGCAAACAACTAGGTGAAGTCACATACCAAGTTTCATCAATATACATTCAAATAACTGAGATGTAAAATGTTATTTATTCTCCAATAGAAAATCAATGAAATGAAAGGGAACGGATAAATTAGTAAATTCCAGGAAATGAATGAATGGAGTGATAAAATAGAGATAACGCCGGCCCAGGCGCCAGGGTGGCAGGGGGGAAGGTCGGTTACAAGGTCACCGCGCTCTAGGTGGATTTAAATAAGGTGTGCTATTCAGAAGGACGAATTTGAGCATGTTCTGCGCAGCCTCCAGGTGACGTCACGGTTTTTATTTGATCAGCTGGTTTACAGTGACAGCTGATGTTACTCTAGCTAGAGCCTATCCCAAAACCCAGGTCGGGATCAGAACGTCAATCTTCCCTCCATTCCCACCAGCGCGGCCGCGACTAAAATTGCAGAGTTTCGCTAACAATGTATATATATATATATATATATATATATATATATATATATATATATATATATATATATATTATATTAAGTCACTCAATGTTACATTGTGGTGGGGATGGAGGGAGGGTAGACGTTCTGATCCCGACTTGATTTTTTGGTAAGGCTATAGCCGCCGCTGAAGTTTCCCATTGTTGCAAACTCGTTCCTAATCTGACTACCCCATGTCCCCCACTCCTTGACAAAGGATAGTCAGAACACCTTGGTGACGCGCTTCTGGCTCCAGATGACGTCACGCTACGATGCGCAATAGAATAGCACACCTTATTTAAATCCACCTAGACCGCGCTCAGTTAGGACTTTAAAACAACGCCTGCAAACATGAATACAAACCTTGAATACACTCGTGTAATGCCGTCAACATGAACTAATATCGAAGGCGCTGCCAAGCTATCGATTCGGGCGTTCAACAATTGCTGTTATTTTGACTAAGGAACTGTCTTTTTGAGATAAGTATAGCGTAATTCACTGGCAGCTAATTAAATTTTCGAGATGCTACAATATGGATGGGGATAGAGGAGCCCCCGAGATTCTCATTGGCAGCTAAAATTATACAAATAAATGTGAAAAACCCACCCGCAAAAATACAGACACCCGAAATAGAAAAGTTGCATTTGGCGGTTTTTAATAATCTCGCACTATAAAACAGAACTAGCAAATCCATATGCTCGAATTCTAGCAGTTTAAATTGTGATGCCATTCCAGCAGTAGCCTAAAACAGCTGATTCTGCATCTAAACTGTGTTTTATTACCTTCAGCAGCTGTCAAATACTCAGTTTCAATGATTACTGTTCTTTCATAAGATTAAAATTGCAAATTTTGGAGGGATATGGGGCGAAGACCTAAGCACGACCGTGAACTCCGAGGAAATTTGGCAAATCTTAACATTATCCCCTTTAATTTGACATATAAATCTTGTAAATCGGTCCAGTAGTCACTGAGAACTTAGCGATTCAACCGTGTAGGATATGTAGGATAAAGAAGCAAGAACATCTGTTCCGAGATAACCTTTTGAATAGCATTAAAACATGACGTATATGAGCTGGATGATCCAAAAGAAGAATATTTGTTAAAATTTGAGCAACTGGATTCGCTTGTAAACATAAATTAAATAACCATTAGGCCTAGTGAAATTCACAGAAAATAATTATAGGAATGGAAAACTATTTCTCCACCTTATTAGTGGATATATATACAAATATATGTGTCTGTGTGTTTGTACTCTAGCGGTCGCATTTTATGTCCGATTAACTTCAAATTTGGTTCCTTCTGTAATCAGTTAAACAAGTTCGTTGGGCAAAACAATCGAAACACTCAAACCCCTTTTTTTGGGATTAACCTTTCAAATTTAGAGTTTTTGGGCCCAAAAAGGGTCAGAAAAGCCCCGGATGTAAAATTAAAGCATGTGAAAAGATGGGAATTAGTGACGCGAAATTTTTAAGCCCTCTATCGTCATTCTAGCGTAAAAATTTAACAAGTAATTAAAGAAAATGTGTTTCGAGTAAACACAGTACTTGTCTTATGGGGGTTTTACACTAGAAAAGCCTGCTACTCCTTTGTTAGAGTACTTTTATCATCCCCAGCAACCTCATGCCTACTTTCAAGCCTGTCTGGACCTTCTCCTAACATTATAATGCACAAAATTGTATTTCCAGCTTTGCAGGTAAATGAAACCAGGAGCATCAGAACAGCCAAAAAATCAATGTTTTCAGATTTCAATAAAAATTGGAGTACAGTAATGTTTTACACTGGTTTTGAGTTTTAAAAGTTTTTATGTGGAAATTCACTTCCCTCACGTCAGCGTGCTGCGTGCGAACTCGTTCTATAATAGGCACTAACGCCACTGAACTGTAAGGAATGTATCCTCCCTTGCAACGGCTGAGGGAATACTGATGATGCTGATCGACCAATTCCCTCTTGCTCAGTTGCTGAGGCGCGCTCTGAATGCTGATGATCTGCTGATACGTTCTTCAGCATTTGAGATGTTCCTTACTGCGATGTGTTCCCCAGAATATTTATTTCACTTATTTCCAGTTGGAGGGAAATAAAACAACTCGAAACACATATACAATAAATCCCATGTCCATGTCATGTGATGTGTGTATCTGACTACACTTCTTGACAAAGGATATTCAGAACACCTTGGTGACGCGCTTCTGGCTCCAGATGACGTCACGCTACGATGCGCAATAGAATAGCACACCTTATTTAAATCCACCTAGACCGCGCTCACCTAAATTCATAAGATTAAAATTGCAAATTTTGGAGGGATATGGGGCGAAGACCTAAGCACGATCGTGAACTCCGAGGAAATAAAACAACCACCTAGAAACACTCCCAGATTATACTGAATTAAGGTAGAGTGCATACACACACACACACACACACACACACAGACACACACACACACACACACACACACACATAAACACACATATACGCACATATATATGCTAGTATACTAGCAACACCCGACAACTGGGTACTTGTTGAGCCTTATATTGAATAATGTTGGGTATCATTTTGGTTGCTTGGGTATTTTGACTAATATTTTTTAAACTTTTCTCCTTTCCTTACCACGGAGACTTTGCAGTCATTTAAACCCAAACGTGAAAAAGTACTTTTTAATTTTTCCACTGTAATCTTATTTAAAGATAATATCCGTTAGACAAATGGGAACTTTAAAGCCCCGTAAAATTCAAGGGGAGTTGTTACTGCCAGTGTCCCCACCACTATCAATACACTGTTTGACCTCACTACTTCCATACCAGTTCAGGAAATAATTGAATATTATTATGACTAATAATATAATAGAATACTTATGTGTATTAAATGTTGGTTGAAATTAGTAAGTAAAAATAAATCATTATTTTTGTATCAAGATTTTAATTTCACTAGTGGCTGGAAGGGGATATTGCCCCTAGCCTTGCTCCAGTACTCTGCCTCAACTGATTTTCTTTCACTCTATACGGGTTAAGGAAAATAAAAGTGGCTTACAGGGGCTATAGCCTCTAACATATGGTTTTTGTGTAAGTGGATAATCACAGCTGATCAGGGTACAATACATCGCAGCTGGTCAGGGGTGGGGGTAGTTAGTGATAATGCCTTGTTTAAGGAGGACAATTAATCTTGTATACTGGCGCTAAGGGGCTATAACAGGCCACTGAAGATCATGTATCGTCAATTCTGAGAATCCAAATAAGGAAGTTTAATTAACTTCAGAGGTGAAATTCAATACGAGGTTCACTTCACTTTGTAAGTTCGGCTCTAGCGTAAGTTACGTTGTGAAAGACAATATTGATTTACAACTAATGAAATATACAGGGTTTCTGTACTGTACGTTCCCAAACTTTAAATTTTGGTTGCTTGGGTAAAAATAAGAAAACAGTTCTTATAATCTGTTTGTATGTGATTTTTACATGATTAATCATACCTTAATAACCTCTTAAAGTATCGACTTCAAACTTAACGACTTAATGACGACTAATAAGACCTATTTCATATTGAATATCAAGTTTCTACTTTGCACCATATGAAAATCGAGGTCAATTTTGTTTCGAAAGCTTAATATATAAAAAAATTTGTAAAACGCAAAAAGGTTGGGGAGAAATTCGGTTTTCAATACTGAAATGGGTCTCATTGTAGTTGCCATACATGAACTAAATTTGAAGTTGATAACATAAGAGGTTATTAAGATATGATTGATTATGTAAAAAACACGTACAGACAGACAGACGGAAAACTAGCGTTGTAGGATCTATGTTTATAGGAACTTTGTTTCTTATATTGACCCAAGCAACTGAAATTTGGTTGGAAGTTTGAGATCGTACTTTACAAACACCCTGTATGACCTCCATTTTTAATTTTAAAATCGTTAGATTAATGAACTTCATAATTCAGATCAATACTTTGTTACTTGTTTATCTGGAATTGTCATTTTTCTTATACTTAAGTTGTATTTAACCCAGGAAGTGTAATATTAGAACCAAGACTAAATAAACTTTATTAGTGTTATAATATTGAGGTGTACATTGAAAATAAGGGCATGCATTATTGTGATCAGAAGTCGATTGCAAGCCCATTATTCCGGTCGGAAAGCTGCGGTATGCCTCGCATAAACCGACGTTCCTATCAACCGAGGCGGTAAATTCTCTTTGATAGCATAATAGCGGTTCTATGCTCAGATTGGTGGACTCCCCATTGTTTTGCATTGCCCTACTAAACGATATGTACGAAATAAGTCGTTTTTAAACATTTAAGCTGGGATTAGCATTTCGTCCTCATAGACCTCCGAGTTACAAAATGATAATACAAATCAAAAAACGAGTTCGCACGCAGCACGCTGACGTGAGGGAAGTGAATTTCCACATAAAAAACTATAAAAACTCAAAATCAGTTAAAACATACAATTATTCCAATTTTTATTCAAATCTGAAAATATTGATTTTTTGGCTGTTTTGATGCTCCTGGTTCTATTTACCTGCAATGCTGGGAATACAATTTTGTGCATTATAAGGTCAGGAGAAGGTCCAGTCAGGCTTTAAAGTAGGCGTGAGGTTGCTGGAGATGTTAAAAGTACACCAACAAATGAATAACAGGCTTTTCTAATGTAAAACCCCCATTAGACAACGTACTGCGTTTGGTCAATACACATTTTCTTTAATAACTCGGTAAATATTTATGCTAGAATGACGAGAGAGGGCTTAAAACTTTCGCCTAACTCATTCCCATCTTTTTCCACGCATTAATTTTGCATCCGGTGTTTTTCTGACCCTTTTTGGGCCCAAAAACTCTAAATTTGAAAGATTAATCCCCCAAAAAATGGGTTTAGAGTTTTCCGATTGTTTTGCCCAACGAACTTGTCCAACAGATTATAAAAAGGAACGTCCCTACCAAATTTGAAGTAAATCGGATAAAAAATGCGACCGCTGTCTATATATATATATATATATATATATATATATATATATGTCTATATATATATATATATATATAACATTTTGAACGACCCCCCAAAACGTGTTCAGGGGGTCACGTTAGGAACTTCTATGGTGGTCCCGGGCTTAAGTTTCACCGGGTCATGCTAATAGTTCACTTTCCAAAGGAAATTCACTAATGAATGAATGAATGGTTCGAATGGTATAAAATTTATTCTTGAGTTGTAATAAGATATAAACTTGAAGATGATTTTGGGGTTTAACCTCAACTTGACACGTGCTAAAATGTTTAATTGTTACTTTGACACTTCTGATTAGGCCCAGAAAAGGTGACAGTTGGACAATTTAGTGAGCTTTAAGCTTCTAGCTAAATCTGCGCTTATACAATGCTCACTGCACAGTCAGTATCTAGTAGCCAATTAGTAGGAGTAACATTTACTTGCATACTAACAGACAAAGGACTAGACACATTACATGAATTACCTGGGGGCCGAGCTTTGCTCGGAGAAATGCCAGTCAGTTTGTTTAGATGACTTGGAGTAATATTTTACCTCTTCCCCCTACTGATAATTAGATTTGTATAACTCATTTGCCTCTTTTCTACATTTTTAAGGTCCCTCCAGTTGTTATTTATAGCTCGATGTCCCTGTGATTTATTTTAATACTCTATATATGTAATTTTCACTCAAATATTGTAATCTCTGCTCTCATTAAACCACATGTTAATAA
>OY776111.1:9985449-10215449 GCA_963675035.1 Allygus modestus | reverse complement strand
TAGGGAAGAAACTATTACCGTAGGTCTCATGGTAAGACTTAAGCCCGAGACCATGATAACTTTTCGTTTTGAGATCCCCAGATGCCAAAAACACCATTCGTTCAAATTTATATGTGTGTGTGTGTGTGTGTGTGTCCGTAAGCACGACAACTCTCGTAAGAGTTCGAAAACCAGACAAATCGCACCATCCTAAGGGGGGGGAGGTTTTGGGGGGTTTTGTACCCCAAAAATGGTTTTTTTGGGGTTTTCACATGTATTTGTTATTTAATTCAAATTTTAATTTGTACCATTGAATTCAGCTTAAAAAACAAACAATTTGGTATTTTGAACATTGCTCTACGTCAATTGGTTACTGAGATATTGAAAGTGCTAAACACAGTACTTTGTCTAATGTTTTTCTTATGGAGAAAAAGAAAAATTGTATATCTCGCTTATTTATGAACATAAACTGACGAAATTGGGTATATGGCTTCATCTGGTTGTGGTTTATTGTTGTTTGCACAAAAAACCAACTTTTCGCCTATGGTTCCCGTAGCAGCAAAGCCAGGTACTCGGTCCCCATGTTATTCTTATGGAAAATAATTAAAATGTTATATATCGCTTATTTATGAATGTATATGGAAGAAACATGGTATGTGGCTTCACTTAGCTGAGTTCTATTGATATTTGCATAAAAAACATATGTTGTGTTCCTTGTTGCAGCAAACCTGCGTACTCATCACCAATGTTATTCTTATGGAGAATAATTAATATTTTAAATATCGCTTGTTTGTGAATATATTTCTTATGAATCCTGTTAAGTGGCTTAATGTGTTATGTTATATATTCCTTGGAAATTCGCTGAGTATGCAGGCTTGCTGCGACGGGGGTATTTGTTTGTAGGTTCATTTACAAATTTAAAAAAATACTTTGGGCTAATGTAGTTTACGGTAAGGTATACACAGGTGTTTACATGCCCTTACAGCTTAAACTAATTAAATACCTCCACGCCTTGTCCTATCCTCTATTATCTAGTCATGTCGGTAAATTAATGAAGATTGTCTGTGATACAGTGGAACTCGGTTAATCTGACTTATCAATCAGTTGGGGAGGGATGAAGAGTTTCGACTGTGGTCCATTGTAAGAGCTCCACTCCCCCCTCCCACAACCCTCCCACAATCCCTCCCCCAACAACTTTGTAAGCGGTTTACAGAACCTCTGGAATCACTTCGTCCCACAACATTAATCATCTCAGGCCATAATTCATACTTCATTGTACTTTAATCTTGAGCTAGATACATTTCGTAGCGTTAAAATAAGTTGTTACTTAAAAATCTTACTTAGCTTAACAAGTTTCAGTTTTGTTACTTGTCAAAAATGAATTTTATTTATCAATAGTAAAATGAGAATTTGTTGAGTTATTAATACTAGTGACTCAAAAGTTATGTCACCCTTTGGTTCTTTTACGAGATGTAATAGTATATCTTATCGGAATCGCAGCAAACAATAAAGGTGATATGTAGTTTAAGGGGTTTTGGTGGAATTTTTAGGTGTAAACTTATTTGTATAACATTATTTCGTAAAAATATTAAATACCCCCCGTCGCAGCAAACCTGCGTACTCAGCGAATTTCCAATGCATTGATATGTTTCTCACTAGTACATAAAGCCACTCACCAAGTTTGACAAAAATACATTCATAAATAAGTGATTTATTACATTTTATTTATTCCCCATAAGAATAACATTAGGACTGAGTACGCAGGTTTGTGGCAACGAGGAAGATAAGAAATGGGTTTTTATGCAATTATCAATGTAACTGAACCAGGTGAAGCTACTTACCATGTTTTATTAATTTATGTTCATAATTAAGGGAGATAGAAAACTTTACTTACTCTCCATAAGAATAACATTAGGGCTGAGTATGCAGGTTAGCTGCTACGGGGACAATCAACAAAACATTTATTTTTTGTGCAATTATCAATATACCAGTACAACATGAAGCCACATACCAAATTTCATCAATATACATTCATAAATAATCAAGATATCAAATTTTATTTATTCTCCATAAGGATAACATTGGACAACGTACTGTGTTTAGCATTTTGAATATCTCTGCAACGGTTTGACGTAGAATCACAATTTAAACACCAAAATGATTGTTTTGTGGAACTGAACAGATTGGTAAAAGCAAATGTGAAGTTTAAAGTAAAATTAACTGAGGAAAAGCCAAAAACCTTTTTCCCATAAGATTAACATGGGAGATTTTATGAGCATGTTTTTTAGATTTTTTCCGCAACCACTTAACCTAGGTTAATAATTCAAAATACCATATTATTTGTTTTTTTAAGCTCTATAACATGGTCTAAACCTAAATTAAGTGTTTTAAAAATTTTAGGGTAAAAAATGCAAAAAACTGATTTTTGGAAAATTTAAAACCCCCATAAACCCCCCTTCCCATAGTCCGATTTTTCTGGTTTTCGAACTTAAAGTCATAAATGTCAGTTTACACATTTGAGCCAAATTGCATCGAAATCGGACGTTTTTTACTCAAGTTATCGCATTCACGGACACATATATAGATATATATATATATATAGATATATATATATATATAGATATATATATACATATATATAAATTTGAACGAATAGTGTTTTGGACATCTGGGGACCTCAAAACAAAAAGTTATCATGGTCTCGGGCTTAAGTCTCACCATGAGACCTACGGTAATAGCTTCTTCCCTATAGGGGAAATTCGCTAAAATCATTAATTTTCCGAGTCACTTGGTTTCAAATGATTTATTTGAACCGTCTCCTATCATCCTATAATTTTCAAAACGCCACAATTGATGTATTTCTTTAAGAACCATTAATGAATACGTACTACATACTTCTAACTTTGAACATACTTTGAATACATTCAAAATCTGAGTTATAATTAGACTACATCAATACGTGTTGTCTCTATGCAGTACAATCATCAAACAAAGAACTAAAGACCTAAACCAGTTGTAGGGCTTTCTCAAGAATAGTAAGTTAGTGTCGTCTTTTTAACGTGAGTTCCTTTTAGCGAATTTCCCCTATAGGGAAGAAGCTATTACCGTAGGTCTCATGGTAAGACTTAAGCCCGAGACCATGATAACTTTTCATTTCAAGGTCCCCAGATACCAAAAACACCATTCGTTCAAATTTTTATATATGTATATATATATATATATATATGTGTGTCGGTAAGCACGATAACTCTCGTAAAAAAGCTCCGATCTTAATGAAATTTGGTACAAATGTGTAAAGTACCATTTATTTGAACGAGTTCGAAAACCAGACAAATCGCATCATCCAAAGGGGGGTTTTTGGGGGGTTTTGTACCCCAAAAATGGTTTTTTGGGGTTTTCACATGTAATTTTTATTTCAATCAAATTGAAATTTTTACCATCAAAATCAGCTTAAAAAAACAAACAATTTGGTATTTTGATCATTGCTCTACGTCAATTGGTTACTGAGATATTGAAAGTGCTAAACACAGTACGTTGTCTAATGTTATTCTTATGGAGAAAAAGAAAAATTGTATATCTCGCTTATTTATGAACATAAACTGACAAAATTTGGTATTTGACTTCATCTGGTTGTAGTTTATTATTGTTAGCTCAAAAAACAATTTTTCGCCTATGATTCCCGTTTCAGCAAACCTAGGTACTCGGTCCCCATGTTATTCTTATGGAAAATATTTAAAATATTATATATCGCTTATTTATGAATGTATATGGATGAAACTTGGTATGTGACTTCACTTAGATGAGTTCTATTGATATTTGCATAAAAACCCATTATTTTGTATTCCTTGTTGCAGCAAACCTGCGTACTCATCCCCATTGTTGTTCTTATGGAGAATAATTAATATTTTAAATATCGCTTGTTTGTGATTATATTTCTTATGAATTCTGTTAAGTGGCTTAATGTGTTATGTTATATATTCATTGGAAATTCGCTGAGTATGCAGGTTTGCTGCGACGGGGGTATTAACATAATATGACATTGCAATATACGATACATTGAACCATCTCAAGTCAAATAGAAATAAGTGTTCATATTTTAAAAATAATTTTTAAATGAGTTAAGGTTTAAAATGAGTTAAAATTATTTTAAAATAGTGTTGTCATGGGTTACCAATTAATTAAACACAATATTAGTGGCGAATTTGCCGATGGGGTTAAGACTTGTTATCTACAAGTTGTGCGTTCTTTACCCGGTTTTGTCATATTGTTTTTAATTTCATAACTTTGTTCAATGATAATTCGTATGGGTATTTCATTATTTAGTTACCAATAATAAGTATAAATAGTGTTTGTTCAGTAAATATTATTTTCATAATTCAAAATAATATGTTGAAATCACTTCTAATTTAAACCCGATGTACAAGTTATTTAACAAAATTAAATTTTTAAACGATTTTAAAATATGAGGAAATGGATCAGATAGGAAATTTGTTTGTAAAAAATCGTTTCATAATAATTTTTAAACCATAAAAATAGTCCCAGGACAACCTTAAAAATTGGTCTATACCAGTTTTGAGGCTGACATTGGGTACAGCAAATGAAGTTGTCATTCATTGCATATGGTAAGTCTTTTGGCTATCCATTATGACGAGCTTCCCTTTTACCTTTGGTCCCTTCATTTGCAGCAGCTGGGGACGGAAACTCCGGGTTTGGTTCGCAACCTGAGAATGTGGTCCCTGGCTGTTGTGCATGGACACCCTGTTGAGTTGGCCAGTTGTAGGGCAGAGCGGGTCCGCCTGTTTGAGCCTGATCACAGCTGTCACAGGAGCACGGGAGTTGGCCATCTGAAAGGTCAATTTGGCTGCCGTCCCATCCCACCCTTTCCTTTCCTGCTATATCCTTTCCTTTCGGTAACCTGCGCAAAATTCCCGCTAGTGGAAGACATGCCTAGCAGCTAATGCTGGGCTTTCCTAATCCAGCAATAACAATAACAATAAACCATAAAACTAATGTTTGCATCACTTATAAAATTAATTTGGACATTACTAATGCTACTTACGAAACATGTGAAATTTAATGAAAGCATCTCGATACTAAGTTATATAAGTAAAAAACGCAGTGTCGTCTTTAAAGATAAATATAGGTTCCCAAAAACATATTTTTAGTTTTCCACCCAAGAAGACTTGTGCCGTCGTCACTTTTATCACGCAGATCTCACAACAAACCACTTGGCACGGGTCTTCTCCACGTGTATTCACAAGTGCAATATCAGTTTAAAAATACTCTCTTTATTTACACCTCATAAATCCTTTTCGCGATGGACTGCAAAAACAATTTAAAAAAATAAAAAGTAAAATCGAAATTAATACTCACAAATTGGTACAGCTATTTTAATTTGAACATTGTTCAAATTCGAGGAGTATATTAGGTTTTTAAATTTTTGGTAAGTAAAAATACCCCCGTCGCAGCAAACCTGCATACTCAGCGAATTTCCAATGAATATATAACATAACACATTATAACACTTAACAGGATTCATAAGAAATGTATTCACAAACAAGCGATATTTAAAATATTAATTCCATAAGAATAACATTGGGGATGAGTACGCAGGTTTGCTGCAACAAGGCACACAAAATAATGGGTTTTTATGCAAATATCAATAGAACTCATCTTAGTGAAGTCACATACCAATTTTCATCCATATACATTAATAAATAAGCGATATATAACATTTTAAGTATTTTCCATAAGAATAACATGGGGACCGAGTACCTAGGTTTGCTGCTACAGGAGCCATAGGCGAAATTTTTTTTGTGTAAACAACAATAAACCATAACCAGATCAAGCCATATACCAAATTTCGCCAGTTTATGTTCATAAATAAGCGAGATATACAATTTTCCTTTTTCTCCATAAGAATAACACTAGACAACGTACTGTGTTTAGCACTTTCAATATCTCGGTAACCAATTGACGTAGAGCAATGATCAAAATACCAAATTGTTTGTTTTTTTAAGCTGAATTCAATGGTATAAATTAAAATTTGATTTAAATTAAAATTAAATGTGAAAACCCCAAAAACCTCATTTTTGGGGTACAAAACCCCCCAAAAACCCCTCTTCGGATGGTGCGATTCATCTGGTTTTCGAACTCGTTCAAATAAATGGTACTTTGCACATTTGAACCAAATTTAATTAAGATCGGACCTTTGTTACGAGAGTTATCGTGCTTACGGACACATATATATATATATATATATACACACATATATACAAATTTGAACGAATGGTGTTTTTGGCATCTGGGGACCTCGAAATGAAAAGTTATCATGGTCTCGGGCTTAAGTCTTACCATGAGACCTACGGTAATAGCTTCTTCCCTATAGGGGAAATTCGCTAAAAAAAACATTTTATATTGTTGTTATAGTTTAAATATCTATTTAAACAATGAATGGCTCTTGTTGCATGAAGACTTTAATTTAAATCGCAGTGAATTTATGTAAAAATATTTGTGGCATATATCAAACCATTTAAAGCACGGAAACATATACAACAAATACATAAATATTTTGATACCTTTTAAAAATCAGTAGCGGTTAGCCTGTTAATATTTAAATCCTTGTTATTCTATTTAGTTTGTAGTTATGTGCAACTTTGTTGTAGTTTGTTTAACTAATTTTGTAACTACCCAAGGTGTACTTCTACGAGTTATACTAACAATACCCCCGTAGCAGCAAACCTGCGTACTCAGCGAATTTCCAATACATATATATGTATCTTAATACCACATAAAGCCACATATCAAGTTTCATCAATATACATTCATAAATAAACGATTTATGACATTTTAATTATTCTCCATAAGAATAACATGGCGGCTGAGTATGCAGGTTTGCTGAAGCAAGGAACACAAAAAATGGGGTTTTATACAAATATCAATATAACTCGTGTAGGTAAAGCCACATACCAAATTTCATTAATTTATTCTCATAATGAAGGGAGATAACACGTTACTTATTCTCCATAAGAATAACATGGGGCTGAGTACGCAGGTTTGCTGCTACGGGAGCCTTTGGTAAAAAATAGTTTTTTTGAGCAAATATCAATGGTCCACAACCAGATGAAGCCGTATACCAAGTTTCGTCAGTATACGTTCATAAATAAGCGAGATATAACATTTTTATTTTCCTCCATAAGAATAACATTAGACAACGTACTGTGTTTAGCACTTTCAATATCTCGGTAACCAATTGACGTAGAGAAATGATCAAAATACCGAATTGTGTGTTTTTTTAAGCTGAACCCAATGGGAAAAACTAAAATTTGAATATTCCCAAAATTATATGTAAAAAATTCGAAAAACCCATTTTTGGGGTAAAAAACCCCCCCAAAATACCCCTTCGGATAGAGCGATCTGGCTGGTTTTCGAACTTAAAGTCATAAATGTTGCTTTACACGTTTATACCAAATTTAATCAAAATCGGATAATTTTTACGAGAGTTATCGTGCTCACGGACACACATATATATATATATATATACAGTTTCAAACGAATAGTGTTTTTGGGGTCTGGGGACCTTAAAACGAAAAGTTATCATGGTCCCGGGCCTAGGTCTTACTATGCCGACTACGGTAATAGCTTCTTCCCTATAGGGGAAATTCGCTAAAATTATAAGTCTATATCCACATATCTAGTGATAGAGGAGGCCACCCTTACGTTCCTATTTATTTTAGCTCTCTACACTGCGTGAGACATATACCAAAATAAATGGTTACGGAATTGATAAAACACCTTGTGGTAGACTGAAAATTATGCTATATTTTAATATGTAATGAAAATAATTTAATTTTCTATATAGTGTTAGTAAAAGTTGGTAGTAGTGTTTTAAAAGTTGGTGTATGAAAAAATACGATTCTAGTTATTTTCTGCAAACGTATTCTACATAGGCCGTTATACATTATATGCTTATAGTATGAAGCTAATATGTTGGGGCTTTGGCCCCATCCATAATATGCACAATGTTTACAATAACAGTAAATAATATATTGTCCACGAATGCTTAATGTCATATACGCTCATGATTTATGCATGTAACTGCGATATTCTGGGCCTATATAACATTGCGTGTATCCTTTTAAATTTATTTTGAGGATATAAATAGGAACACAAATTATGAATTTTTGGCATGTTATGAAATTGCATGCATGTTATTGTTTGGTATGTTAAGAGTTTTTGGTCGTGTTATGTTAAGCAACACATGTTATGTTAAGTATCAAACAACTCAGCTGGTTTTGATGACATCACAGGAAAAATAGTAAAATACTGCAAAGAAGAAATTATAAAGCCCATACATCATATTATCAACACATCTAAACAACAGTCAATAGTTCCTCAGAATTTCAAATAGCAAAAATGTTTCCAACCCTCAAGAAAGGTGACAAAGAGGACCCTAATAATTATAGGCCTATTTCTAATCTTCCAACAATATAAAAGCTACTAAAACGAGTCGTCTACAATAAACCTAGAGAAAAATAACCTATTTTCAACTTGTCAACATGGTTTCAGAAAGGGATTAAGTACCAGCACGGCCATAGCAAAACTATGTGAAGATATAAACAGCATATAGGAAGAGAAGGCCTTTGACAATTTAAATTTGAATATTGTTGTCAACAAATTAAAACAGTTCAACATTCAAGGTAGAACACTAAATTGGATTCAAAATTACCTTACAGATAAATTTCGATATGTGGAAATGCAACACCAACAACACAACACAACTGGAAACTTAAGATCATTCCTCAGAAAAACAACAAAAGGCGTTCCGCAAGGCTCGATATTGGGTCCTCTGTATTTGGTACCACCTGTATCAATAGCTTACCAGAATTATTGGACAAAAACCTAAACTGTAATAATAGCAATATAGTCAACCACCACTCTGGACAAAGCAACCACAATCTGCAATTATTTGAAGTTAATTATTAATAAAACAAAAAAGCCACATCAATTTCACACCAAACAATAGAAACAAAACAGGAGAAGATTGGCAAGGCCTAAGCACTCCTACATCAGACTTCATCAAATTTCTTGGAAACTTTGTAGACCAAAACCCTCAACTTGCAAAAATACATAGACTACTTTAGCAAAAAGTTAGCATCAGCGCACTATGCAATAAGAAGAATTAGAAGCATTACCAACAAAGACACTGCACTTGTGAGCGTCAGCGCACTATGTAATAAGAAGAATTAGAAGCATTACCAACAAAGACACTGCACTTGTGAGCGTCAGCGCACTATGTAATAAGAAGAATTAGAAGCATTACCAACAAAGACACTGCACTTGTGAGCGTCAGCGCACTATGTAATAAGAAGAATTAGAAGCATTACCAACAAAGACACTGCACTTGTGAGCGTCAGCGCACTATGTAATAAGAAGAATTAGAAGCATTACCAACAAAGACACTGCACTTGTGAGCGTCAGCGCACTATGTAATAAGAAGAATTAGAAGCATTACCAACAAAGACACTGCACTTGTGAGCGTCAGCGCACTATGTAATAAGAAGAATTAGAAGCATTACCAACAAAGACACTGCACTTGTGAGCGTCAGCGCACTATGTAATAAGAAGAATTAGAAGCATTACCAACAAAGACACTGCACTTGTGAGCGTCAGCGCACTATGTAATAAGAAGAATTAGAAGCATTACCAACAAAGACACTGCACTTGTGAGCGTCAGCGCACTATGTAATAAGAAGAATTAGAAGCATTACCAACAAAGACACTGCACTTGTGAGCGTCAGCGCACTATGTAATAAGAAGAATTAGAAGCATTACCAACAAAGACACTGCACTTGTGAGCGTCAGCGCACTATGTAATAAGAAGAATTAGAAGCATTACCAACAAAGACACTGCACTTGTGAGCGTCAGCGCACTATGTAATAAGAAGAATTAGAAGCATTACCAACAAAGACACTGCACTTGTGAGCGTCAGCGCACTATGTAATAAGAAGAATTAGAAGCATTACCAACAAAGACACTGCACTTGTGAGCGTCAGCGCACTATGTAATAAGAAGAATTAGAAGCATTACCAACAAAGACACTGCACTTGTGAGCATCAGCGCACTATGTAATAAGAAGAATTAGAAGCATTACCAACAAAGAAACTGCACTTGTGAGCGTCAGCGCACTATGTAATAAGAAGAATTAGAAGCATTACCAACAAAGACACTGCACTTGTGGCCTATCACTCTCTCTTCACACATACGCTATTGTATAATAGCATGGGGATCAACATCACTGGAAAATATGGAACGCATTCTAATCATCCAGAAAAAAAAAAACAATCAGAACCATATGTAGGCTAGAACCGCTAGAACACTGTATACCTTTTTTCCCGCACAACATCCAATCTGTGATGTAGTTTCCCTTTACATACTCGAAACCATAATCTTCATACAAAAATTCAACACCTACCCTAAGACTTGAACTTCATCCATATAATAATCGCAAGATAAATGACATTGATTACCCAACATAGATTAAAACAATTCAGCAATTCCCCCCCCCAATACTCAGGTTCATACTTGTTCACTCTTCTACCATACTCTTATCACTCTATCCATACTTCTTACTCCATATCCATACTCTTACCATACTCTATCACTCTTATCTACTCAACATAGATATCAAATCAATCACTAATACGAACACTTTCAACGGAAAACTAAAACAGTACCTCATAGGTAGGCCCTATTATGCAATCTCCGACTTTTCCCAGGAACATCCTTTCCAACACTTGAGGTGAGCTCACTTCGCGAGGGAAGAACCTCCCACCGAGGGAAGAAAACTTGACGATTGTGGAGAAGACGCCGGATATAAGATGTAAGATGTAAGGGATTACAAAATGAAACTCTGGTTCATATAAAATGCTTCTTAACTTTGGCTTTGGATGATTTTCATACTTCTTTAAAAGGCATAATGTTTGATATGACTGGATTGTTTGTTTTAATTATTTGACTTCACACTATATTATCTTAAATATTTATATTTTCACAATTCTATCCTTAGGACATAAAAAAACAGTTTAAAATAGGCCTCAGTCAGTTTTGGGGTTGGTCAAATATTTATCTATAGTAAATTATCAACTTAATTATAAACTTTTAAAATTATAATGATTTTCAAAGTATTTTATGAGTTTGTAGGTAGAGAAAAGACACATAAAGACAGCTAAATGTCCTAAACTCTCTACCCTTAGCAGCAGGCTATTATTTACTACGCGCTTTAGACTCATATAGAGTGAATAGCTTGAGCTGTCAATATAAATCACATCAGAGAGCATTTTCTTCTCGCAAGGCCTGCAAAGTTTGTTATTTAATCCAAACATATTCCAGACATTGTTTCCAAAGTGTTGCACTATCTCGAGTGGTGGCTACTCTGTGACGTCGTGTCATGAAATAAAACAGCCGTGGTCAAAAGGCGTTGAATATGGTATACTAAATTAATTGCCATAATTTAGAAAGCACATTCTGTTGATGTTACAATAATTTCACATGTTCAGGCACTTTTGAAAAGTTCACTATTTAAAATGTATATGAGACTTCCTGGACGTAATGTTATAGAAATTACCACGGCCATCTACGTCACCGTATAAAACCTTGTGTGATTCCCAAGTGATCTCCAAAATGATGATACTAAAATAAATATATCTGATAATTTTAAAAAAATATGATCAAAGAATCATTTTTAAAGATTATATTAAAAAATAATTGTACATTGTTAATATTCTTTGAGTAGGCTACATTAATAACAATAAAATATACGTACTAACATAAAAACTATTTCAGGTTATTATTTGTACCACGATAACTACAAAAAATAACTTTAATTTGCTATTACGTATTTACTAATGCTAAATATTAAATATGTTACCTTATTAAATTAGTGTCCAACCACTCCTTTATCACACATACTAAATACCGTTTGTTGACGTGTAAGTTCCGTTTTATCGCAAAACATTTGAACTAAAATGTCAAAAGGTTAAATAAAAATGCAGCACGTACAACTGTTCCATTCTCCGGGTAAAGCCGGAAACTATAATTACACAGTTAGTGCGCATCAAAGAGACTGAAACAAAAACAGATCCCCATGCTTTAACACGTTCGATACCGAGCGACGCATATTTGCATCGGTCCGATTACTCCTACATACCAAAAGAAATAAACTGAACGTTGCAAACAGACCGAGAGGTACAGGAGTAACATTAACACCAGACCAGCAAAGAAATTGGGTTTAAATGGACTAATTCACTTCATAATAACCTAAAATGGATTTGTAAACAATAAAAATGTTTTTTTCATTTTACATAGAGCAATTTTAAAATCGTCACATATATGCGTCGGTCAGTCTATTACAATGGAAAATACTAAAACATTTGTATTTTTGTACAATAGAGCGCGCGAAGCACATTTGCGTTGTTGTAAATTTGATCATTTGTAGGCCTATTCCGTTTCATTGTTAACGTTCTGCACAATAATCAAACCCCACTAAAGCACGTCCAAAAACTGTAAGGTTAGCCACATGGACACTTGTACAGTGATGCAGCAAAAATTACAATGTAAACAACAGTTTTGCTAGTTGCGATGTGACGTCATCAATCGTCATACCCACAGACCAAGCAACGCGCATATGCGTCAGATATAGGGATACAGACTGATACTAAGAGATCAGGGCTTTAAAATAGACCGTTGCTTGAAATACACGTTTGAATAACATTGGGAAACTGACTAAAATTCTCGTCGTAGGTCTATTTCAATCTGACCAATCGACGCAAATATGCGTCGGTGCTATATCGGGGTAAACCACTCGACGCACAGCTGCGTCGCTGGTCTATGTGAATGACAAATTCCATGTAATTGCTGTAGCGAACATGTTAAATCGCCCATCTTATTTGATATTTATGTATCACTGGTAAAGCTACATGTCTAAGATCAAGAACTAGCTTAGTGTTGAAATTATGCCCCACAAACAAATTTTTGTCACACTTTACAAAAGTTCAGAAACTTCAAGGGGCCACCTCGTATTTTGATGGGTTTCTCCTGATTTCAAAAAATGAGGGAGGAAATATATATTCGTACAAATATATATGTCTAAATCCCTATAACACATCGCAGGTTTTTACTTTCTCCCCCTTATACATAGTATATGGAGAAAGTATTGTTTTCGTCAAAATTTTCGAATTTGAGTTGCTAGTGGAAATATTCGTTTTGGTGTTCCCTGAGCCCAAAAAAATTGATTTTTACGAGATGTCTGTCGGTCTGTTTGTCTGATTGTATGAATGTGTACAGAGCTAGAAGCCTAATCAATAGTCCGATTTTTATGAAATTTTGTATGCAGGTACTAATCCACGATATCTCCAGGTTTTTTTTTATTTTTTGTATTTTTTTTATTTTTAAGGGTAATTATCCCCCAAATACCGCCAAAAAAAGACAAATCAAGATTTCTCAAAAACGACTGAAACGATTTTAATTAAACTTTAATCGTTTGTATAACTTAGTTTTCCAACAAAATGACACCAACCGGATTTCAGTAAAAATTCGAGTTCAGAAATTACAGGACTTAAAACATCCAAAATTCAGTTTTTTGGATTTTTCATAAAAAATCATAAATGTTAAAAAGATGATTCACCATTAAAAAGAGCTAAAAAACTAAATAAATTAGTATTTTGAATTACTATTCTACGATTACTGGGTGCAGAGAAAATTTAAATTTTCATTTTGCAGTAAACGCGGTACGTTTTCCAATGTTATTCTTATGGGGAATAAAAAATTACCATTTATCTCTTATTTATTGATCAATTCCGTTCAAACTTGATATGCTTGTCAAGTTAGCATTGACCAACAGAGGAAATTCGAAATAAGTTGCCCCTTAATAACCCTGAGGGGGGGAATAGGGGTTCCCCTCTTAAAACCACGTGTGTAGCGATGGATTCTGTAGTGCCTCCTAAACAGGGATTTGGGTGGATATTTTTGAAAACAACTTGTGTTTTTCTGTACATTTGACCGTGCTTTGTATTTTATATTTAGTAAATAAAAAGTAATTTATTAATTAAAGTTGGGCTAAAAGGGAGAAAGTATGTGTCAGTTTCCTGACACCGTTTATTTTAATCCTAAATTGCAGTCGTGGGATCAATTGTCTGAGTAATTCAAGTGTAAGATGTCTAGATCTCTTTGCATAATTACTCGTCGCGCGGTGTAAACAGTTTTCTCTCAAGTGACAATGACCTACTTTACCTTCTAAATACATAAATCATCCAAAGGTAAACGATTTCGCACGCAGCACGCTGGCGTGAGGGAAGTGAATTTCCACATAAAAAACTTTTAAAACGCAAAACCAGCGTAAAACATACATTTATTACAATTTTATTGAAATCTGAAAACATAGATTTTTTGGCTGTTCTGATGCTCCAGGTTACATTTACCTGCAAAGCTGAGAGTAAAATTTTGCGCATTATAAGGTTAGGAGAGGGTCCAGTCAGGCTTGAAAGTAGGCGTGAGGTTGCTGGGAATGATAAAAGTACACCAACAAGATAATAACATGCTTATCTAATGTAAAACCCCCATAAGACAACGTACTGTGTTTAGTCGATACACATTTTCTTTAATAACTCGGTAAATGTTTATGCTAGAATGACGAGAAATGGCTCACTAATTCCCAACTTTTTGCATGCATTAATTTTACATTCAGGGCTTTTCTGACCATTTTTGGGTCCAAAAACTCAAAATTTGAATGATTAATCGCCAAAAAATGGGTTTAGAGTTTTCCGATTGTTTTGCCCAACGAACTTGTCCAACTGATTATAGAAAGGAACGTCCCTACCAAATTTGAAGTAAATCACGTAAAGATTGCGATCGCTAGAGTGCATATATATATATATATATATATATATATAATTTTGATCGACCCTCCAAAACGTGTTCAGGGGGTCACGTTAGGAACTTCTATGGTGGTCCCGGGCTTAGGTTTCATCTTGCATGTCATGCTAATAGTTAAATTTTCCATAGGAAATTCACTAATAAGTTTAAATTATCCTGATGAACCAAGTTCGTTCAAACGTGATCAAGGATAACTTCATTATGCCTAAACGAGTTAACATCCTCCATCAGACAATACAATTTGATAAAGGTTCCAATCAGGCCTGTCAAATCTCACAACCTTGAACAAATTGAATAAACATAAAAAATGTTTATTTCTTGCTTTGATTGATGCATAACAATCGTATAAACTTTGGTAAAATATGACATTTAATTTGATCAAATCTGTTTGAAGGTTTTCATTAGAGAAGATTTTCCAAGGTAGAGAAGGCTTCCAATTTGGAAGAGGAAATTTCTTTGAAAGCAAGATTTCCCCTTTTCAGATTTCCAATCTCCGAAAGATAGCTTTTGTCCAGTTGTGTCACAAGATTGTCAACACACCTCCCTGCTAAGGTTTTCTATCAGGCAATGGTTGATATTTACCACTTTACAATGTTTAACATGTTTAGATTATTAGTGAATTTCCTTTGGAAAGTGAACTATTAGCATGACCCGCACGGTGAAACAAGCCCGGGACCACCATAGTAGTTCCTAACGTGACCCCCTGAACACGTTTTGGGGGGTCGTTCAAAATTGTATATATATATATATATAAAACAAATTATATATATATATATGATATATATGTGTATGCACTCTAGCGGTCGCATTTTTTGTCCGATTTACTTAAAATTTGGTAGGGACGTTCCATTCTATAATCTGTTGGACAAGTTCGTTGGGCAAAACAATCGGAAAACTCTAAACCCATTTTTTTCGGGATTAATCTTTCAAATTTCGAGTTTTTGGGCCCAGAAAGGGTCAGAAAAGCCCCAGATGTAAAATTAATGCATGTAAAAAGATGGGAAATAGAAAGGCGAAAGTTTTAAGCCCTCTCTCGTCATTCTAGCATAAATATTTACCGAGTTATTAAAGAAAATATGTATCGGCTAAACACAGCACGTTGTCTTATGGGGGTTTTACACTAGAAAAGCCTGTTATTCCTTTGTTGGAGTACTTTTATTACCCCCAGCAACCTCACGCCTACTTTCAAGCCTGTCTGGACCTTCTCCAACCTTATAATGCGCAAAATTGTATTCCCAGCTTTGCAAGTAAATGAAACCAGGAGTATCAGAACAGCACAAAATCAAAGTTTTCAAATTTCGATAAAAATTGGACAAATGTATGTTTTTACACTGATTTTGAGTTTTAAAAGTTTTTATGTGGAAATTCGCTTCTCTCACGTCAGTGTGCTACGTGCGAACTCGTTTATTCTTAAAATATCTCAAGACTAATATGTGGAAATCTTCAACTTTACGTTTTTCTCCTTTGAAGTAAACCAATAAGTGACCGTTAGTTTAAAATAGTTTATACACAAGATTGTATATTTTGCTTCCACTATGCTTCATATAATACGTGTTGAAATTGTACAGCAGCCCAAAACGTTTTACAATAACTAAAACGAACTCGCTATGGCTATTGATGTATAGAATTGAAGATTAAATGGAGCATCGATTATCGTGGGAATATTTAAATATGTTTTTGATGTTAAAGGATGTTTAATGAATGCCAATTAATTATAAGGAGTGAAAGTCAGTCACTGATAAGAGATCGTGGTGAACTGATAAACCGTGCTGATAGAGCAGTCTCGACAGTTTAAGCCATTGACTATAAATACTTCAGTATGTATCAATGGTTTAAGCCCAATTGACGGTTTGTTTACCTATAAATTAGTGAATAATAATTTTAGTCGTTCGTTTTTTATCTAATATATTTTTAGTGCTGTTTTAATGATTTTTTTATTTAGAATGTTATATTTTTTTAATTGTTATTGAAATTTTATGAGTCTGATAATCAACAACACTTAAGATTAAAAATTGATTTGGTACTTACAAATCAGTTTTAGTATTTGAAAATACCTAAGTTTATTTTTTATAAATTTGGTTCCCTAATTTCAGTTTTTAAAGGCAGTGAGATTGTGATCGTTAACAATCATCAAACCCTCAGTAGTTTTATTTTTTAATACATTTGTCTTAATGTAGTTTTTACATTTGTATAATTTTGAAAATTTTTTAGTATGATTTGAAATTTAGTATTTTATATTATTTTCAGGTTTTTACTGCAGTTTTAATAAGTATGTCAAAAAAATTAAGAATTGACATTTTTTAGGTATTTGCCAATCAAACCCTGTGTTAAACATCACTAAAGAGAAAGCCACCAAATCGATTCAAGTTCTGTGACAAAAATGCCACATATTCGTTGCTTTTAAAAATACAGTATTAGTTTTGACGAAAGATAAAAACCAAACTTGACAGGATTGATGCTTTAATTTCGCACATCATTTTAAGTGTTAATCTAAGGAAATATAATATTTCAATTTACGAACAATTTATCAAGACAATATTGTTAATTTCAAATTGAAAAGTAGTAAAAAGCTAAATGTTTTCCAGGAAAGAAATATGAAGCTTTTTACATTTTATGTCGTTTATTTTCTTTAATTCACGGCTTATAATTTAAAAATTCTTAAACTGTAAAATAAGTACATTTTTGTCATTAAGAAATATTTTAGTACAAGACTAACATTAAATTAGTCTTATTAAAAAAATATTTCGATATAGTTTTATTTCGAAACCAAGTTTTTATTCAGGATTAAGTTTTTATTTTGAAACTTCATATTCGATAAACCAAGATCAACCTCTGACCCATCCACCATCTTAAACAATATCTTTGTAGGATATTGTTTTAAGATGTAACGTTTTAAGATGCTTTGTGAACAGACGTCGAAAGCTTCATCTCAAAATAAACCCTCCCACTACCAACTTATAGCGTCGTTCGTTCTTTCCTTTGCTTCTGTATCACCCAAAATATTCAATATTTTTTCATTCAATGGTAAAATGAATTGTAAAATATAATGGCTTTAGAATTGTATCAAATTCTGTCTTACTCTACTCAAGCCGTCTTCTACTTTATTGACTTTTATTGATCATTTAGGAATTGCAGTTCTTTATCAAAGTTGTAAAAGTGATTTGTCAGGTTAAAAGTCTTCGTTTCCAGAATGCCTTATCAGCATTTATGGTTACGAGAACAACTAATTGAAGTTCTTTGTTGGTGATGGCGAGCTTATGTTATTTAAGGAAATTTCCCATTAGTAAACAAAAAGTATCACGGACAAAATTTGTGAAACTTTGTTTTTAGCGAATTTCCCAATAGGGAAGAAGCTATTACCGTAGTCGGCATGGTAAGACCTAGGCCCGGGACCATGATAACTTTTCGTTTTGAGGTCCCCAAAAGCCAAATCACCATTCGTTCAAAACTGTATAATATATATATATATATATATATATATATATATATTTATTTATTTATACACTGCATATGTGTGTGTGTGTGTGTACGTGGGTGCGATAACTCTCGTAGTAATGATCCGATTTTGATGAAGGTACAAAAGTGTAAAACAAAATTTATGACTTTAAGTTCGAAAACCAGCCAGATCGCTCTATCCAAAGGGGTATTTTGGGGGGGTTTTGTGCCCCAAAAATGGGTTTTTTGAGTTTTTTTACATACAATAGTTTATTAAATCAAATATTACTTTTCACCATTGGATTTGGCTTAAAAATACGAACAATTTGGTGTTTTTATCATCCTTCGACGTAAATTGGTTACAGAGATATTAAAAGTGCTAAACACAGTACGTTGTCCAATGGAGAATAAGACAAATTGTATATCTAGCTTATTTATCAACTTATCCTCACAAAACTTGGTATATTGCTTTATATCATTGTGGTCTATTGATATTTGTACAAAATTTTTTTGCCGATAGTTCCCGTTGCAGCAAACCTGCGAATTCAGCCCCCATGTTATTTATTCTAATGGAGAATAAGAAAAATGTTATCTCCCTTAATTATGAACATAAATTAATAAAACTTGGTATGTGTTGTTACCTAGTTGAGTTATATTTATATTTGTATTAAAACCCATTTTTGTGTTCCTTGTTTCAGCAAACCTGCATACTTAGCCGCCATGATATTCTTATGGAGAAAAATTAAAAATGTGATAAATAGTTTATTTATGAATGTATATTGATGAAACTTGGTACGTGGCTTTACGTGTCATTAATATACATTAATATGCATTGGAAATTCGCTGAGTACGCAGGTTTGCTGCTGCGGGGGAATTACTAATAAGTTATAGGAAATGTCAGCAAAAATTCATTAACATAATTGAAGTGAATATTGCGTATTCGATAACAACTAGATTTAATGTTATATCCATTTTTTCCCTACGTTAGTGTTTACATGTACGGTGAGGCCAAAATAATGTGGAATTGCAGGTAGAATGAAGAGGAATAACACTATTCTCCCCTCATTAAATGTGTTACGCAGTCTCAAATTGCTCGCACTATTATATTATTCAGGATTTAAAGTACAATACAAAGTATAAATTCCCAAAAAAGAGTTAAACATAATTTGTTTATAAAAAAATCGAAAATAATTAAGAAAACAACATACCAATGTTCGATTTACGAACCGCAAAAACTAAACGGTACGCTTACGTTTTTAATGGCCGCATTATCAGTCAGCCAAAACGGCTATTTGTGGTCCAGACAGTAATAACAATAACACCTCAGAATGTAAACAAACACACCCGCTCAAAGCTTAGTTTGGCAGACGGCGCTCTGATGTGACGCGTGTGTGGACGAAAAACACCTTAAACCGATAGACTAAAAGCTAAATAAACCGTACAACTCAATAACAAACTATTTAGAGGCTTGCGTCTTCCAGAATAAGATGCCAATGTGTGTGCAATATGTGTGGGTTAAATAGTTTGCGTGGAAAGCATCTTGTCGGTTTGGAATTAAAAATGTTCTATCTTTAGTTACAGTCACTGGGGACCGAGCTTTGCTCAGATAGATATAAAATACTAATACCTACCAAGTTGTACCTAGACAGGTCACTGTTTTTGTTTTTTTATTAGATGTTACGATTTTAAACTCAGTAGGTGAAAAGTTTAAGATTTTTAAATGTTAAAATTTTCTCTCCAAAATTGTTCGAGGTTTTCTGGGGTTAATTATTTGGGTAATCAATTTTTGTGGCCCAAAATCCCCGTTTTAGCTAAATCCTGAAGCTGATTTCTGAGGACAGTTTTGCATACAGACATTGCTCGCTTGAAGAGAATGGGATAGACAATCGAATTCCTAACTCGTTTCAAATTCGGAACACGTATCTTCGTGCTTCGGTTTTCCCGTAAGGCTTGTGTTTAAACGGGCGGAATTTGGGATAATTTCCCCTTCTGCCACCTTTAAAATCTAACATAAATATAAGGAATTTATTTTTTTAATTAAAAATTTACTATGTTATATTCATTTTTCGATTTCACGTTTATAAATGGGCCCAGATGATACTTTTGAAAAACGTTTGCAATATGAAAAAATATACACTTTGTTTTTATGCAACAAAGATTTGTTCCTGTTCATACATAGTTGATTGTGAACTAAACAGTTCTTCAGGATGATAATGCAGGTTTGCTGCGCCAGGGACATTTTGTTAACACCCTCCACTTTAACTTGCGAGTCTGCAATCTTCAGAAAATAAATTAATATTTTTAAAACTTGATTTTAAATTCTTTAACTAAATGTTGACATTAACGAAACGTATTCCGCTTCCAAATGAGTCATACAAATCCCAGGACTACCTTAAAACTGGTCTATACCAGTTTTGAGGCTGACATTGGGTACAGCAAATGAAGTCGTCATTACATATGGTAAGTCTTTTGGCTGTCCATTATGACAAATTTCTCTTTCACTTTTGGTCCCTCCATTTGCAGCGGCTAGGACCAGAATCTCCGGGTTTGGTCCCCAACCTGAATGGATGGCTGTTGTACATAGATGCTCTGTCAGTTGAGTTGACCAGTTGGAGGGCGGAATGCGGGTCCCCTGTTTGAGAGCCTCATCCCAGCTGTCACAGGAGCACGGGGGTTGGCGCTGTGAAGGGTCGATTTGGCTGCCGTCCCATCCCAGCCTTTCCTTTCCTACTATATCCTATCTTTCCGGTAACCTGCGCAATATTCCCGCTTGTGGAAGATGTGACTAGCAGCTATGCTGGGGTTTCCTAATCTGCAACAATGATGATGATGATGATGATGATGAGTCACACAAAATGTAACACGTAATGATAATTTATCTTGCTTGCTGACATATCACGAGCGTACCATTACTAAACATATTTTAAACATTTCGCTTCTTCGTCGTATGTAAATGTTTTTTAGAGATTTAACTCATAGTATTCATAATTTAATGTGGTTTGAAATATAATTTAACCGTGAAACATGAGATCAAATGACAATTATTAAATTAGTTAATTTTGTCTTTATGCAGAAGTGTATTTTGTATTATGAATTTCCTTGTTGACCTAAAAATTATTGTAGTAATGTATGATGTTGTTTAACGGACTTTTATTTTTATTTGTTATTTTACGGTATTTTTCCATAAAGAGTCGATTTAAAGTCAAGCAAATTAGTTGAATATAAGGGTAGGGACAATGTTGGGATTCCATTTGTCGTCATCCCAATGCGGGCACTTTATAACGTTTACTCAGTTGATTAAGAAGCGTAAGATCAAGCTGGAAATTGTGCGAAGCATTAAAAGTTAATCTCTTGTTGTCATATAAATCACTAAATGTTCAAACCCAGAAATATAGTGCTGAGTGCTGAGTGTGCATATAAATGCTGAAGTGTCGTTCACGCATAAGCAGTTACTGATGCAGTATACTCAGCGCTTTATCTCCTCAGGTGCTTTGCGTAAAAATACAGGTTAAATGCCCCGATCACCCCAAAAGGTTTTTTTTCGAGTTTGTATGTACATTTTTGGGCACGCTTTGTACCCTAATCATCTTCATAGATTTGAACATATAATGTGTAATTAGGTTCGTCTTAGTTGTAGGAGTTACGTAGGATGTAATATATAAATGACGGAGTGCTTCGCCTCGAGATGCCACCACAAGCCTATCTCGTGGGCTACGCAGATGATGTAGCCGCAGTCATCACGGCTCGGAATCCGGAGTTAGCCCAGCTTCGCCTCAACCAGGTGATGTTTCGGGTCAACAGATGGATGAGCGGTCATGGACTTGAGCTGGCGGTCGCCAAGACCGAGATCGTCATGCTCACGCGACGGAGGATCCAAACAGTAATCCCTATGACTGTTGGTGACGTGGAGGTCCAGACGAAGACTGCGGCGAAGTATCTGGGAGTGGTGCTTGACCGCCGCCTCACATGGTGGGAGCACATCCAGGCGGTTTGCAACAAGGCGACGAGGGTTGTTCTGTCGCTCAGCAGATTGATGGGGAATGTCGGAGCCCCGAGGTCCAGCAAGAGGCGACTTCTCATGTCCACCGTCAACGCCACTCTCCTGTACGGCGCAGAAGTGTGGGCGGGTGCCATGAGAGTCAAAAAACACAGCAAGAGAATTCTCTCCGTTCAGCGCAGGGCGGCTCTTAGGGTTGCCTGTGCGTATCGCACTGTGTCTGGACTGGCTGTAATGGTTGTGGCTGGAGTGTTTCCCCTTGATCTGCTCGCCGCTGAGAGGCAGAACATCTTTCACCGTGCTCCTGATCTCGGAAGAGACCAAGCTGCTGTGGAAGCCAGACTCGAAACTCTGCGAGTTTGGCAAGAGCGTTGGAACGGTGGACTGGAAGGGCGATGGACGTTTCGTCTCATCAGAGACATAAGCCCGTGGTTGAGCCGTGCATTTGGGGAAATTGACTTTTTCTTGTGTCAATTCCTGACGGGCCACGGGTACTTCAGGGAATACCTTTTCCGCATGGGGAAGGTGAGGTCACCTCAGTGTAGTTACTGCCCGGAGGAGGTGGATGATGCTCATCATACTTTCTTCCGGTGCAGTCGTTTCGCTGAAGACAGGAGGAGGCTCGTCTCTGCTGTCGGCGATCTGTCCCCGGACGTCGTGGTGGGGGCGATGCTTCGAAATGAAGACTCCTGGAGAGCGGTTGCGCTCTTCGTGCAATCCGTTCTTCGGGGAAAGCGAGACGAGGGATGCTTAGGTGACCTCTAAGTTTCCCGAAACGGTGACGTGACCCGTCTGGGCGCAAGACACGCGGACCAGTGCCGAAGTTGTCCGATAAGGGTCCCGTCCTGGTTTTTCCCCCGCGGCTCCGTAGGAGGTTTAGTGGGTATACCTCGTAAGAGGGAGTCCCACACTGTTCCTTTGGGTTTGCGCATTAAGCGTTCCTCCTACGTAAAAAAAAAAAAAATATATGTAAATGTTTATGTCTAGTAAAATGTATTTTACGCAGTTGGGCTTTTTGTATTATAAAATTGCAGTTTATTGCTTGTTTATTTTATGTTTAAAAGTTGAAAGACTGATAATCGATTAACGCTTTAACGGTATTGGTCTTGTATCTTTACTTTAGACTGTTATCAAACAAGTTAAATATGACACATATACTGCAAACATACTTCACATTCGATGCTATAATGAAGTGGCCTGCTAAACTATTTCTAAACAAACAATTTATATAAATTAGAATTGCAAAAATGTTTCTATTTCACATAAAAAGGCACTTTACAAACAAGGAAATAAAAGTTGGAATCTGGCGCTCGTAAAAAACTGACATCATAATCAAACACAGCAGTGTTAACCCAAACCAAACTGTGTTGTTGTTAGTACCACAAAGTGACTCGTGCTTTGTTACTTTCCCGGGAAAATGTGGGAGTTTCCTAACCTGAATTATGTTAGGTCCCGTTTCATATGATGTAACGCTAGACACAGATGCATTCATAAGTTAAAGCAATAAATTATTATAATAAAGCTTATCCTATACTTTTTATCAATCAATGTATGTATGCAAAATGTATCTAAGAAAATAAATAGGGGGGTTTGGACTTCATAAATAAATTATTAAAATCCTTTAACCCTCAACAAATTTATTTTTGTTGGAAGACTCGTTTGAAAATTTAACATTTAGTGCTAAATCAAAACGAAATAGTCATAAAAGCGGATCCAAAACAACCACTGTCAAAGTAACATATTCGTGGTAAATTAAACTTACACCGTACTCTAATTACCCCAGTTACTGAATTTAAAGCTTAAATGTGCATCAATAAACACAAATATTTAGATTCAATTTGAGTGCCTCTGCACTTGTAAAAAACGCGGTATATCTAAAAAATATATTAAATCTATTAAAAAAATCTATTAAATTGTTCTCTCTTGAACGACTGTAACTGACAATTATTTCTGATCAAACTATTCAAAAATCTTTATACCATTAATAAACAAATTTAGAATAGATTGCAATCATTCAGTAGTTGAAAAATATAACATTTAATAATCGTTTTCAAGTATAAGTTTTGTAATGTATGTGTATGCGTCATGATTAACCAACCTTTTGATTAGCATATTACGTGTTGTTATTACTTACGGGATGTAATAAAAGACGTCTTACAACACTTAAGAATATATTTACACTCATACTGATTCACATACAGACGGTAAACATATGTAAAAGATAGCCTTGTACCATCTTTTATATATGTTTACCGTCTGTATGTGAATCAGTAAAAGTGTAAATACATTCTTAAGTGTTGTAAGACGTCTTTTATTACATCCCGTCTTGATTAAAAATTCATTATTTTCATACAATGACATCAAATGTCCACGACGATTGCTTAAATAAAGGAAGTGTGTGTCTATATTTTGTATGTAAACTAATCATGAAAAACATATTTTTATATATAACAAACGCAAAATAATTTAAACTTTATTTTATTTAAATAATTACAATGTCCTTATTTTATCATGAATGTTTGGTGATTCTTCATTTAAGTGTTTTAAATAATTTTGGATTGTTATCGTCAATCACAAACTCATTTCATCTCCCACGAGGAGCATTCCGTGAGCCCATCGTCCCTTATTCGCATTCATCTTCCTTCTGATGACAGATTACTTCATCTTCATTCTGTCAAGAGTCCTCACAATAGTTCAATAGCGAGACGCGATTTAAGCGTTAAATCATAGTTAAAATATAAACATTTGACACGTTATCCATCAATTTTTTTGGAGAGCACATATAAATGATTTAAAGAGAAAGTAATTCAAACTGTTAAACTGTTAAACCGCCTGGGATTCAAACCTGTGTCCTCTTGAGCGAGGGGCAAAGATGCTAACCGTTAGGCCAGCGAGATACAGTACACAATACGGGATTATATCTCCGATCTTTAAAAGTGACATATTTTTGGGGTTTGACTCCAGGCTATATCAGAAACAGAACAAATTATAGAAAATTGAGCACGTTTAAAAACTCTGTGAAAGTTAAAAACGATCTCGGGTAAAATTTAAAAAAAATTTTCTATCTGATTTCTTTAGAAGTTTGTTGGTAGAAGGTCCTATCTCACCTCACTAGTTCGGTAGCTCCCTAATGTTAAATAATGAATAGGACTGTTATGTTTTTATTTATCTCCTGTTACGATTAATCTTGTTTTTAATTTGAAACTTCATAAGCCCGATGTTTTTCAATTTTCAAGTGAGTTTAAAAATTTTAAACATTTTCGGGTATTTAATGCTTTTTTCAATATATTTCTATGGCCCAGAAACCAAAAGCTTAAACAAAATATCTTCGCAGGATTCTAATATATATTTTACATACAAATACTGATTATTTAAGAGCTTTACTCGTTTCTACTTGTATTTCATCGTGGTAATAAAGAACACTAAAATCCCACGCTGATTTGAGCCAATATTAGTTATTAAATTAAATGGAATCCATAAAGAGTTCCAAGTCAAAGCAAGGAAACTGAAGACAATGATTGGCCTAACAAACTAAGCTCATCAGATAAAGATCTTGATTGGCTTTTCTTTGAACACAGTGGACTTTCCTTGTGTTGTAGTTTTATACATTTACCTCCGTTATATCCGTTGTTTAACTATTTCTTTTTTTTCAACGACAAACGGCATTTTTTAAAGAGCACCAAGAACTTTATGACAAAAACTATTTTGTAATTGTGTTAAATCTATTTTCAATTATTTAATTACTAAATATTTACATTTGAATTTTTGGTCTTATTGTGTTTTCATTTTGTTGAGATTATTTTAAAGTTTTGTCTAATAAATAAATAAATTTAAAGTTTTGAAATAAATTTACATATAATTACCATACAATACATACAATTCACATATTTACCTAGATAATTTAAATAAGTACAACTTTATTTTGATTAAGGCATGTTAGTTTTTTTTTCTCCTTAAGGTAATTTAGGTTATTGATTGTATATTAATTTATACTATAAAATAATTTTGTAATGTTACGAAAGAGTTTGCCATTGTACTCATTACTGCAAAATAGGATACAGCATAGTAAACTGTTTTAGGAAATAATTTGTTATTTGTATATTTGCCAATACTTAGTTTTTACAACAATGTTTCATTTCAGATACTTAAACTAGTTAATTTTTAAACTATTTATTTTATTTTTTTCAGGTAATCACTTCGCAAAGAAAACTCCAGCTCTGATACGTAAGATTACAATTTTGTATTGTATTAATATATGAGTTTTAATAACTAAGTTCCAAGGTTTTAGCGAATTTCCCCTATAGGGAGGAAGCTATTACCGTAGGTGGCATGGTAAGACTTAAGCCCGAGACCATGATAACTTTTCGTTTTGATGTCCCCAGATGCCAAAAACATTATTCGTTCAAATTTATCAATATATGTATGTATGTATGTATGTATTTATCTATATGTATATATATATATTTGTGTGTGTGTGTGTGTGTGTGTGTGTGTGTGTGTGTGTGTGTGTGTGTGTGTGTGTGTGTGTGTTGTGTGTGTCCGTTACCGCGATAACTTTTGAAAGAAACACCCGATTATAATGAAATTTTGCAGAAATGTGGAGAGTAGCATTTATGACTTTAAGTTCGAAAACCAGATCGATCGCACTATGGGAAGGGGGTTATATGGGGTTTACAATTTTCCAAAAATCAGTATTTTGCACATTTGACCCCAAAATGTTAAAAACACTCAATTTTGGTTATATGCATTTTATAGAGCGAAAAAAAAAATAATTTAGTATTTTGAATCATTAACCTAGGTTAAGTGGTTGCGGAGAAAATCCAAAAAAATGTGTCCCATGTTAATCTTATGGGAAAAAGGTTTTTAGATTTTTCTCAGATAGTTTTAGTAAAAACTTCACATTTCTGTTTATTAATGTGTTTAGCTCAACAAAACAAACATTTTGGTGTTTTAATCGTTGTTCTACGTCCAACCGTTGCAGAGATATTCAAAGTGCTAAACACAGGACGTTGTCCAATGTTATCCTTATGGAGAATATATAAAATTCTATATCTTGATTATTTTTGAATGTATATTGTTGAAACTTGGTATGTGGCTTCAGCTAGTTGTGAAATATTGATATTAGCACAAAAAACAAGTTTTTCGTTGATAGTCCCCGTAGCAGCAAACCTGCATACTCGGCCCCCATGTTATTCATATGGAGAATAAGTAAAGTTGTATATCTCTCTTAATTATGAACCTAAATTAATAAAACTTGGTATATAGCTTCACCTGGTTCAGTTATATTGATAATTGCAAAAAAAATTAATTATCTTCCTCGTTGCAGCAAACCTGCGTCTTCAACCCTAATGTTATTTTTATGGAGAATAAATAAAATGCTATATATCACTTATTTATCGATATATTTGTGTGAAACTTGGTAAGTAGCTCTATTTAGTAGTGAGTCACATATATATGCATTGAAAATTCGCTGAGTACGAGGGTTTGCTGCGACGGGGGTATTAAGTATCTAAGTTGTATTAGTTAAGTAACTTAACCGTCATTTTCTTCCACTGTTATTTAAGTCATCGTTCTTAGCTGATTATTCAGTCTTACCTGTAATACTACAACACGTACATAAGTTCATATACTTAACATATGCATGCCGTCCCATCCCACCCTGTCCCCCAGACACCACAAACTGGTGCCAAATGTAAATAACGAATGGTTGGTTTTATTCGTTATTTACCGAATGGTGAAAGAGTATGAGTAGGAACATGAACAGTGGGTATGATGTGTTTTCCTCATCGTTGTCGGGAGAATGTTCCCAAAATTCTTATGATACAACTATTAAAAAATCAGAGATTTATTAATGAAACGTTAAAATAAATATCTCTAAATTAAAATACAAAAGGCGTAATTTAAGGCGAATACAGGGTGAGTTTCTACTCGCTACATTAACTTTCCCAGTGAGTTCAAGTCACTAAAAGGAACAAAAATCTCCTAGACCCATGTCCGGTTCTCAACCGGTTGGCTGTAATTGGGAATTTTGTATTTTTTATAACTTTACCTTATTAATTCCGACATGAAATAGTAACCCGTTATTCTACCCAATTACACACCAATAGAAAAAAAACATTAAATTTGCAATAAAACTGAGGTTTTACAAAAGGGTGTGTGTTTGAAAACACCAGGTTGTAACGAAAATAAAGTAAAAAATACTCTTAAATAATCTTTTTATTGCAATTTCAAGGCCCCATTTTATCACCCTAAAAGTTATGCTATGTGATGTCAAGTTAAACGAAAAACTTCCTTGATTAATAATCTTTAAAATGATGTGCTATTACTGTAATAAGGTGTTGTTAGTCAAAAAGATTGTATAACTACCTAAATAATTAATAAAAACCTTGTTTACCATTTATTCTTTCATTGATATTAATGGAATTAAGTACATTTGGACGTTCAGCTAATTAACAAAGTTATTAGAGTATTTGTATTAACCTAATATTTTTTTCTTTATTTTCGTTACAACCTCGTGTTTTCAAACACACAACCTTTTGTAAAACCTAAGATGTATTGAAAATCTAATGCTTTTTCTATTGGTGATATGTGGAATTGGGTAGAGTAACGGGTTACAATTTTATAGCTCAATTAATAAGGTCAAGTCAAGTAAGTTATAAAAAATGCAAAATACCCAATTATAGCCAAACGGTTGAGAATCGGACATGGGTCTATAGGAAAAGTTTGTTCCTTTTAGTGAGTAGAACTCACTGGCGAAGTTAATATAGCGAGTAGAAACTCACCCTGTATATTAGTTGTGAGTGTAGATGATAAGTTTTTTGTATAATTTTCTTTACGACCGACCTATTACTAACGCAGTATAAATATTTAATTTTTCAACGACCAAATCCAGCTATTTAAAGTTTTTTATCTTTACAAAATGTTAAAGGGGCGACGTTATAAAATCATGCAGTTAAGTTCATTGTTAAAATAAAAATAGTTATTTTAATGTAATAATTAAAAAGAAACACGATTTAATTGTTTAAAATGAAATACATAAAATGAAAAGAAGTACTGAACTGTGTTCCGAGAAATTTATATTGGAATGAAATACAGTGATGAAGAGTATGTAATATGCTATCGACCCGCCATCGGGTATTCCAAGCCAATCATGTGTCAACTGCAGGAAAGCCTTCATCATAATGTTTTATTATTTATTGCAATATGTTTCACCCATTTATATTACTTTTCAATATTGTAACAGTTGCCGTAAAATATTTCGTACTTTACAATGTTAACTATGTACACATATAATTACATACGTTAATCTGTAAAACCCTTATCAAAACTTTTAAATTTTATATAGTTTCAATTTATAATTTACTATTTATTTCCAATCAGAAACTGCATATTGACTAGGCAGCGCTGCATAAAAAAGAAAATGTAAGAATTCAAGTTTACACAAACATTTAGCTATATAAGTACTTGACCCTAAACTAAAATTGGTTCACATACATTTTTTGTATATGTATGTAAGTCAATGTCCGTATGTACCTGTTATAACGGGAAAATCAAAGAGTTATATAATGGATGGTAGATAAAAACAACGACATGAGGTTGATGAGTTCTTGATAAGTGTGTGGTTGCCTTTCCCTTATTATCGACTGACGATAAGGTACGGTAATAAACGAATTATTTATTTTGTGTCGTTTTAAACAGCTACAATCCCTAATGTAAGTCAAATCCCTAATCCCTAATGGTAGCTCCTAATTCAATAGGTGGGGATAATCGTCTATTATATATTGTATGTGCCCTAAGTCTTTCTTTTTAAATCTTACAAATATTTTCTTAGCTGCTAAAAATTCACAATCACAAATTTTTAGGAAAATCTATTTGGGGTTAGGAGTGTTTATGGGGGTAAGAGAAACTATTTTATACTTTTTAGCCTGTTTTAAAACGTGGTTTATAAAAAAGTTTAAAATTATTTTAAACTTAAAAGTCTTTTTAATGGTAATTCAAATTTATTTTAATTACATTTTCAGTGGGATTAAACGGTTAATGTTCCATTATAACATTAATGGGATAGATTATCAAAAGTAATTATTAAGGAATACTATGAAACCTTACCGTGGGTAAGTTACTAGACACAATACAAAAATACCCCCATAGCAGCAAACCTGCGTACTCAGCGAATTTCCAATGCATGTATATGTATCTTAATACCACATACCAAGTTTGATCAATATACATTCATAAATAAACGATTTATGACATTTTAATTATTCTCCATAAGAATAACATGGCGGCTGAGAATGCAGGGTTGCTGAAGCAAGAAGCACACAAAATGGGGTTTTATACAAATACCAATATAATTCAAGAAGGTAAAGCCACATAACAAATTGTATTAATTTATGTTCGTAATTAAGGGAGATAACACAACACGTTACTTACTCTCCATAAGAATAACATGGGAGCTGAGTACACAGGTTTGCTGCTACGGGAACTATCGGCCAAAATGTTTTTAGTGCAAATATCAATAGACCACAACGATATGAAGCGATATACCAAGTTTCAACAGGATAATTTGATAAATAAGCGAGATATACAATTTGTCTTATTGTCATTAAGAATAACATCGGACAACGTACTGTGTTTAGCACTTTCAATATCTTTGTAACCATTTAACGTAGAGCAAAGATCAAAACACCAAATTGTGCGTCTTTTTAAGCTGATCCCAATGAAAAAGCTAAAATTTGACTTTTTCAAAAATTACATGTAAAAAACTCAAAAAACCCATTTTTGGGGTACAAAATCCTCCCAAAATACCACTTCTGATAGGTCGATCTGTCTGGTTTTCGAACTTAAAGTCATAAATAGTGCTTTACACGTTTATACCACACTTCGTCAAAATCGGACTATTTTTACGAGAGTTATCGTGCTCACGGGCACACATATATATACAGTTTTGAACGAATGGTGTTTTGGCATCTGGGGACCTCAAAACGAAAATTTATCATGGTCCCGGTCCTAGGTCTTACCATGCCGACTACGATAATGGCTTCTTCCCTATAGGGGAAATTCGCTAAAAAAAACAACACATAAAATACATCACACTGGGTCTGGGTTAGTAAGCGTCAAGTAGCTCAAAATTAATTACTTTAGGGAGATCACTTGATGACCAGCCAGTAAATAACGGTGAGGGGAAAGTTAAACACCACAGCTGATCGTTCAACACCATTACGTTCCATTGGCAGTTTCTTGTGTCACCAAACAATATATGAACGCACAGGAGGGCGTGATTTTCCCTTCGTTATTTTGTTTACTGTACATCTCTTTACAGTGTGATGCAGGATCACATAAGACCGGATTAAACAGAATCCGGATAAAACGAAGACCGGATACTAAGAGTATTTGGTAAAAACCAAATACTCATAAGTTTTATTATATAAGTTAAGTTTTTATATAAACAACTTATCATCTACACTCATAACTAATATACAGGGTGAGTTTCTACTCGCTATATTAACTTCGCCAGTGAGTTCTACTCACTAAAAGGAACAAAACTTTTCCTATAGACCCATGTCCGGTTATCAACCGTTTGGCTGTAATTGGGTATTTTGCATTTTTTATAACTTACTTGACTTGGCCTCATTAATTGAGCTATAAAATTGTAACCCGTTACTCCACCTAATTTCACTTAACACCAATAGAAAAAGCATGAAATTTTTAATAAATCTGAGGTTTTACAAAAGGATGTGTTTTTGAAAACACCAGGTCGTAACGAAAATAAAGTAAAAAATACTCTGTTAATAAAAATACACTAATAACTTTGTTAACTATCTGAACGTCCAAATATACTTAAACCCGTCAATATCAATGACAAAATAAATGGAAAACAAGTTTTTTTTAATTATTTAGGTATTTATAAGATCCCAAAATACAGCTGAAATGTTATACACGACAACGTTACAATAGAGACAAGTATAAATGACTACCTGTGACATTGCTGACTCGGTTTGGACATTGTTGATGCTGCTGCTTTGAATGCCATTTATATCACGATTGGGAAGACATGAACTGTTTTTAAATTAACAAAATTTAAAATAATATGCAAGCACAACAATTTGCATACGTTTTTTGCGTGCATCGTAGGAGAAATTCATTGATACCGATATAAAGGTGTATATTTGTAGAAACCCCTTATAATTTACATGGGAACTCTGGCCTACGCCCCAGAGGCCTTTAAGTTTTAATGTTGATTTTATAGAGTATCAGTGAAATTGTATATTTTACAGCTGTTGATATAATAAACCCCCGTTGCATCAGACCTGCATACTCAGAGAATTTCAAGTGGTACTTCACTGAGTCATAAAGCCACTTACCAACTTTCATCAAAGCATAATCATAAATAAGCGAGATATAACATTTTATTTATCCTCCATAAGAAAAACATTAGGACTGAGTATGCAGGTTTGCTGCATCAGGGACCACAAAAATCTGGTTTTTATGCAAATACCAATGAATCACCACTAGATAAAGCAACATACCAAGTTTTACCAATTTATGTTCATAAACAAGCAAGATGTCACATGTTTCTTATTATCCATAAGAATAACATTATTGCTGCTGAGTACGCAGGTTTGCTGCCATGGGGACCACAAAAAATGGGTTTTGAATGCAAACATCAGTAAACCACAACCATATGAAGCCATATACCAAGTTTCATTAATATATGTTCATTAACAAGCGAGATATAAAGTTTTACTTATTCTCCATAAGATTAACATTGGACAACGTACTTTGTTAACACTTTCAATACCTCAGTAACCAATTGACGTAGAGCGATGATCAAAATACACGGCTGGCATGTGAATTGTTTTTTTTAAGCTGAATCCAATAGTGTAAACTCAAGTTTGGCTTTCAAAATAATTATTTGTAAAAAGTTCAAAAAACCCATTTGTTGGGTACAAAACCCCCTCTTATAGTGGTGCGATTTGTCTGGTTTTCGAACTCATGAAAATAGATCCTGCCTTACACGTTTATACCAAATTTCATCAAGATCGGACCATTTTTACAAAAGTTATCGTGCCTACGGACACACACTCATTTTATATATATATAAATGAATTTGAACGAATGGTGTTTTTGACACCTGGGGACCTCAAAACGAAAGGTTATCATTGTCCCGGGCCTAGGTCTTAACCATGCCACCTACGGTAATAGCTTCTCCCCTAGCTAAAATGCTGGCACAACAGTAAGAACATATTTGTCAGGACTAATGTAAATTAAACTACTTCTGGAATATGTACAAGAAGTTGTGAGGTTGAGTTCAACATTATTATCGACACAAAATCTAAACTGTGTGGCTATTTTCCGAGATCCCAAGTTCAGTCTAGCCCATTAGAGTTACACAAGGATGAATGTCAATTATGCACATCCTTCTTCAAAAAACAATCCAGAATCATACATAAGGGTTTAAAGTACACATGGAATGAAAAAAAGGATTTATGACAGTTTAATAAAATACATCTAGTGGCACGGTCGTGTCACGTCGCCAAGTCCACCACACGACCCGTGCTATACTAACACGAAGCAGAATGAGACGATTTTTCACTTCTCAAATTAGCGTATTACAGCCTTAAGTGAATCTGGCAGTGCATTTATATGCTAAACCCCTTCACTAAACACGAAAAATCACAACAGTTGGTTTAAGAAAAGTCTGAGAAGCGAGAAATTAACGTATAAAAGTAGCCTAAATCTTGTAGTTTTGGCACTTTTCACAAATTGTCCACTTCATTTTGTTCATTAAGCCTAAGAACTTTATTTCTCATCAAACTTGAACGAAATTTCGCACAGACTTCTGTTTTTACTCACATATTACACTTTTGATACTAAATTGTAAGTTTGCAAACGCAATATTTTAAAACAAATTATATTAAATTCCACTTTCAAAATTGTTACTGAATTTGATGTCTGCTTTGTTTACATTTACTACGTAAACAAAAATCCAAGTATCGCATGTGTTCCAAAACAAATCTGATCAGCTGGCTTGTAAATTCAAATTAATCATTGAGTGAATTTAACCAAACAAAAGGTATAGAGGTAATGAAAATATTTTAATTCGTTTAAGCTATACATACTATAATACATCGAACATAACATAATATGCAATAAACATAATATCAAATCTAAAAACAAAGTCGGGTTAGTATGTTATTTAGTTATATAAGTTAGTTTCACCAAACAGCTATTATATAGATTATATCTAAACATACTTAAAAGGCATAAACATATGTTCATTATGGAAATACAAAATCTACTTGAATGGCATTTCAAGTTCTTTTGTCGATGCCGAAGTTAGTTCTGTATATATATAGGCGAGTGAGTGTAGCGAACGAGCTCAACCTGGAGGCGAGTGAGCCAAGCGAATAAGTTCATCTTCAAAATGAACGAGCATATTCTCCCTAAATAAAATTACTCAATAAGCACATTTTCAATAATTTAAAAGTCCATTCTAGAGGTTAGCTTTAAAACTGTGTTCTTGCTTCTTTACTGTGTTTTGTCAGTATTAACAGCTGTTATATGTTCAATTTAAATTTATTTTAATTTTTCCATAATTTTAACATTGTAACTTTGAGAGCTTAGGAGGCTAAGACCTGAAGGAGGACGTTTTCTAAAACCACAAAAGTCACATTAGTCGTTAAGGGGTTTCAAATAACATACAAACGATAGTATAATACATAATAGTTTCGCCTAAATAGACTTGTCACCAAAATTGGCATAATTTTTAATAAATAAGTCAGGGTATTGTTATTAATGGTTCAGTGGGTGTTGTAAAAGACTTTACTAAAGATGCTCACGATGCAATCAAAAACATTATTATAACTTTTAAAGACAGAGGTATTGAAATTCAAAGATCGTCCACAAAATTTGAAGTAATTCCTGGAGCATTCGTTTTCCGAAAGCAGTTTTCTATTGCAGTAGCATAATATGCAATTACAATTCACAAAAGTCAGGGATTAACGCTTAACAGTTGTATAGTTGATGCTGGTTATGCAGTATTTTCATGTGGCCAAACATACGTAGTCTTTATATCGCGTGACTTCACTATTAATTCAAAACTTGACCCTCAAAATGTTAAGGCACAAGCATCAGCTATATCTGAAAATAATAGGTTCAAGGAGTGAGTACCGACCAGAATTAAAACAATTAAAAATTGGAATAAAATCTCAAGAAAAAATCCCTGGTCAAATCTGGCAAATTCATAATACTAAATTAGGAGCCATTCAAGACATTACTAACAATATAGACGAACTGGGAAATCTCGGTTTCAAAGAGGTTTATGGCGTGTCATGCTATGCAAATGTAGTTTTATAATGTATTTTCAACTGCCCACCAATCGTGACGTTAACAAACAATTACGACACCAATGCTCCACTAAAAAATGGTAATATCCTACCGAATGATAATTACCAGATTTCAAATTCTATAGATATTATAAATCAACTGGGACCACAATGTAATACAATTGAACAACAAGACTGTGCGGAATTTTTAAATTGCCTTATTTCGAATCATCAACCCCTGGAATTTCAATTCAGGCACTCAATAAAATTAACCACAAATGTTCAAACTGCAACCACATAACAACCAGCTACGACAGTAAATTTATATTCCATATTTTCATCCTAATCATCTTAAAAGAAAAGCCAATTTCGATTAACTACTCTGCAGTCAATTTATCGCCTGGTTCCCTCTTGCAGACTCTATATGCACAACTTGTGAAAATGATCACTATCCAACACTCATTGAGTAAGGTTTGCGTGCGTGCGTCCGTGTTTGCTTGCGACACTGATCTCAATAATGGCAGCAACGATTTCCTTAAAATGTTGGAAATAAATAATTTCTGGAATAAAAATAAGTTCTAGACAGGTCTCATCTCCAGGAAAATCAAATAATGTAAAAATACACCCGTTGCAGCAAACCTGCATACTCAGCGAATTTAAAATGGTACTTCACTAAGTCATGAACCCACTTACCAACTTTCATCAAAGCGTATTCATAAATAAGCGAGATATGACATTGTATTTATCCTCCATAAGAAAAAATTAGGGCTGAGTATGCAGGTTTGCTGCATCAAGGACCAAGAAAATCTGTTTTTTATGCAAATACCAATGGATCACCACTAGATGAAGCAACATACCAAGTTTTACCAATTTATATTCATAAACAAGCAATATATCACATGTTTCTTATTCTTCATAAGAATAACATAGCTGCTGAGTACGCAATTTTGCTGCCATGGGGACAAAAAAATGGATTTTGTATGCAAATATCAGTAAATCCCAACCATATGAAGCCACATACCGAGTTTCATTAATATATGCTCATTAATAAGCGATATATAAAATTTTGCTTATCCGCCATAAGATTAACATTGGACACAATATTTCGGTAACCAATTGACGTAGAGAAATAATCAAATTGTATGTTTTTTTTAAGCTGGATTCAATAGTAAAAATTAAAATTTGATTAAAATGAAAATTAAATGTGAAAACTCCAAACCCCCCCTTCGGATGGTGCGATTCGTCTGGTTTTCGAACTTATTCAAATAAATGGTACTTTACACATTTGTGCCAAATTTCATTAAGATCAGACCTTTTTTACGAGTTATCGTGCTTACGGACACACGGACACACACACACACACACACACACACACACACACACACACACACACACACACACACACACATACAAATTTTACCGAATGGTGTTTTTGGCATCTGGGGACCTCTAAATGAAAAGTTATCATGGTCTTGGGCTTAACTCTTACTATGCCACCTACGGTAATAGCTTTCTTACCTATAGGATAAATTCACTAAACAAAAATAGAAATTTAAAAAAAATTATCATTGGGCTTATGGAGTTTAAAATCAAAACAAAAGAATTGTAACAGCTGTTTATAATCAATCAATGAACTGTCAAAGTAATACTCACGTTGTTTATGATTATTAATATGTATTTTCCTGAGAGCAGTGATTAAAACTGTTGAGTGAAGAGTAGAATATAGAGTATATATAGAGTATTAAAATAAAACAAAGGGACATTGAGCTATAAATAACAACTGGAGGGATCTAAAAATTTAGAAAAGAGGCAAATACCCAGTCTACAAATTGCAAAAATCAAAATTAATGGAGTTCTGTACAAATTTAAAAATGCGGTGTTCCATTTAGGAAACAGTTCAGCATCAGGGCATTACATAGCTTACATTCAAAACAAAAATAAGTGGATAGATGCAGATGATGAGAAAGTGAACGTCAAGAAATGCCCATATGGTGCAAAAAAATATTATAATGTTTAAAAAACTGCCAGAAAATTCTAAAAACTATCTAGCTAATATTAAGGTAAATTAGTCTTAATTAATGTTCAATATATTATAATATTTTATCCTTGATATATATTTTGTTTTATTTCAACTTGAAATCTCATTTATAACAATTTTTAATAAACAATTATATAAAAAACAAATGATATCATACCCAAAAACACAAAGTGTTGACGGGTTGCCAAGTCCTAAAATTATATGATATCAAAATGTATTCCAAGTCAAAGATAGCACCTTTGATCTGAGATTGTTTATCACCACAAATTACTTAAATATGTTAAAATAACAATGCTCGAAAGATTGTTGGTTATTTTCTATCTGTTCTTGGCCAGCAGCTTCACTGGTGCAAAATCTTTATTTTGAAATTTAAAAATCTAAATAAAGTATAGTTAAATATTATAATTGAATATTATAAAAATTTATTATCTGCTGGCCAAGAACAGATAGAAAATAACCAACAATCTTTCGAGCATTGTTATTTTAACATATTTAAGTAATTTGTGGTGATAAACAATCTCAGATCAAAGGTGCTATCTTTGACTTGGAATACATTTTGATATCATATAATTTTAGGACTTGGCAACCCGTCAACACTTTGTGTTTTTGGGTATGATATAATATACGACTGATGGCAGCTTAAAAAACTTTTGTTTCCCTTATTTAGAACTCACAGAAAATTACAATTTTCAGCCATTGACTATTACATTTTACACATGAAGAAGTTCATTTAGAAGACCAAACAACTGTACGTTGAGGGATTTTACGACTTAAACCTACTTTTATTTAACGGAAACCTAACAAATTATGCAGGCCCGCAATAGATTCAGATCAGTAAATTAAGTTTGAGTCTTAATGAATTTGCAATATAAGTTCAAACAAACCTAGGGGACTGAGCATTGCTCAGATACGGCCAGTCAGTGTTCCATATGTCTGAAGCAATTTGTCACCACGTTCTCTCCCCTCCCACGAAGAGCAGATTTGCTTCTCTCATTTGCATATATTCTTCCTGTACTATAGTTATTATAACTCAAAATCCCTTTAAGTAGCATTTCTTCATAGCCTTCACAGTGCATTATTTTTTTATTTGTCCATACTAAATGCAATCTTAACTCAAAGGTACTTTACGATATGTAAGTGTTACTACCAGTTGACTGGTTACAGCTGCTACGATTATTTTGAGTCTATTTCAAGCCAAACCATTTCAATTATTTGTTATCAGTAGTGCAGTTCTGACTAGGTACATTATTCAGTACATATATTATGCAGTAGACTCTGTAATTTTAAATCGGCCACGAGGTGCAGCTAATGCATGCTGAGTGCCGTATCAGCATATAAATGCATTCAGCATTCGCACTTTATCTGCCTGAGTATGCAAAATGTCAACTAGATTATTTATACAGCGTTTGGATTGAACATGTTGCATCAGATTAAAAAATTTTTAAACATTTTTTATAAGTAGGGCCTAATATAATTTTGTAGATTTTTGGAAAGTATGTGAAATTTAATACTTGTCCTAATTTAAAAACATTTGTTATACATTTTCCCGTAACTAATATAATTTTGAAGATTTTTGGAAAATAGGTTACACTTAATACTGGTTTTCTTGTCAGGGGCTTGTCCTGTAATTATTTCACCTTTATTAAAAAAAAACTTAATCAGATTCAAGAACCGCAGCTTCATATTTAAGTGTATTACATATTATATGTTTATATGTTCCTTATGATTCTTACATGGAAAATAAATCGCCATCTCCTAGTCAAAAATTAATTTTGAAAGTGAAGTTTTAGGAATATGAAATGTAGACTTGTTGTTGACTACGCTAACGTTGTAATTTCCTATTTAACGTTGTAAGAGGACAACGATCCAAACCTCCCAAAGTTATATGGGAACCCGGGAACCGAACTAGAGACCTCTTGCACCAATGTCATATGGGTACCCAGGAACCAAACTAGAGACCTCTTGCACCAAAGTCATATAGGAACCCGGGAACCGAACCAGTGACCTCTTGCACCAAAGTCATATGGGTACCCGGGAACCGAACCAGTGACCTCTTACACCAAAGTCATATGGGAACCCGGGAACCGAACCAGTGACCTCTTGCACCAAAGTCATATGGATACCCGGGAACCGAACCAGTGATCTCTTGCACCAAAGTCATATGGGAACCCGGGAACCGAACCAGTGACCTCTTGCACCAAAGTCATATGGGAACCCGGGAACCGAACCAGTGACCTCTTGCACCAAAGTCATATAGGAACCCGGGAACCGAACCTGTGGCCTCTTGCACCAAAGTCATATGGATACCCGGGAACCGAACCAGTGACCTTTTGCACCAAATTTTTATGGGTCCCCGGGAACCGAACCAGTGACCTCTTGCACCAAAGTCATATGGGTACCCGGGAACCGAATCAGTGACCTCTTGCACCAAAGTCATATGGGTACCCGGGAACCGAATCAGTGACCTCTTGCACCAAAGTCATATGGATACCCGAGAATCGAACCAGTGACCTCTTGCACCAAAGTCATATGGGTACCCGGGAACCGAACCAGTGACCTCTTGCACCAAAGTCACATGGGTACCCGGGAACCGAACCAGTGACCTTTTGCTCCAAATTCATATGGGTACTCGGGAACCGAACCAGTGACCTCTTACACCAAAGTCATATGGGTACCCGAGAATCGAACCAGTGACCTCTTGCACCAAAGTCATATGGGTACCCGGGAACCGAACCAGTGACCTCTTGCACCAAAGTCATATGGGTACCCGGGAACCGAACCAGTGACCTCTTGCACCAAAGTCATATTGGTACCCGGGAACCGAACCAGTGACCTCTTGAACCAAAGTTATATGGGTCCCCGGGAACCGAATCAGTGACCTCTTGAACCAAAGTTATATGGGTCCCCGGGAACCGAACCAGTGACCTCTTGCACCAAAGTCATATGGGTCTCAGAAAACCGAACCAGTGACATCTTGCACCAAAGTCATATGGGTCCCCGGGAACCGAATCAGTGACCTCTTGCACCAAAGTCATATGGGTACCCGGGAACCGAATCAGTGACCTCTTGCACCAAAGTCATATGGGTACCCGAGAATCGAACCAGTGACCTCTTGCACCAAAGTCATATGGGTACCCGGGAACCGAACCAGTGACCTCTTACACCAAAGTCATATGGGTACCCGAGAATCGAACCAGTGACCTCTTGCACCAAAGTCATATGGGCACCCGGGAACCGAACCAGTGACCTCTTGCACCAAAGTCATATGGGTACCCGGGAACCGAATCAGTGACCTCTTGCACCAAAGTTATATGGGTCCCCGGGAACCGAACCAGTGACCTCTTGCACCAAAGTCATATTGGTACCCGGGAACCGAACCAGTGACCTCTTGCACCAAAGATATATGGGTCCCCGGGAACCGAACCAGTGACATCTTGCACCAAAGTCATATGGGTCCCCGGGAACCGAATCAGCGACCTCTTGCACCAAAGTCATATGGGTACCCGGGAACCGAACCAGTGACCTCTTTCACCAAAGTCATATGGATACCCGGGAACCGAACCAGTGACATTTTGCTCCAAATTCATATGGGTACTCGGGAACCGAACCAGTGACCTCTTACACCAAAGTCATATGGGTACCCGAGAATCGAACCAGTGACCTTTTGCTCCAAATTCATATGGGTACCCGGTAACCGAGCCAGTGACCTTTTGCTCCAAATTCATATGGGTACTCGGGAACCGAACCAGTGACCTCTTGCACCAAAGTCATATGGGTACCCGGGAACCGAACCAGTGACCTTTTGCTCCAAATTCATATGGGTACTCAGGAACCAAACCAGTGACCTCATGGGTACCCGGGAACCGAACCAGTGACCTCTTGCACCAAAGTCATATGGGTCTCCGAAAACCGAACCAGTGACATCTTGCACCAAAGTCATATGGGTCCGGGGAACCGAACCAGTGACCTCTTGCACCAAAGTTATATGGGTCCCCGGGAACCGAACCAGTGACCTCTTGTACCAAAGTCATATGGGTACCCGGGAACCGAACCAGTGACCTCGTGCACCAAAGTCATATGGGTACTCGGGAACCGAACCAGTGACCTCTTGCTCCAAAGTCATATGGGTTTCCAAAAACCGAACCAGTGACCTCTTGCTCCAAAGTTATATGGGTCCCCGGGAACCGAACCAGTGACCTCTTGCACCAAAGTCATATGGGTACTCGGGAACCGAACCAGTGACCTCTTGCACCAAAGTTATATGGGTACCCGGGAACCGAATCAGTGACCTCTTGCACCAAAGTTATATGGGTACCCGGGAAACGAACCAGTGACCTCTTGCACCAAAGTCATATGGGTACTCGGGAACCGAACCAGTGACCTCTTGCACCAAAGTTATATGGGTACCCGGGAACCGAACCAGTGACCTCTTGCACCAAAGTCATATGGGTACCCGGGAACCGAACCAGTGACCTCTTGCACCAAAGTCATATGGGTACTCGGGAACCGAACCAGTGACCTCTTGCACCAAAGTCATATGGGTACCTGGGAACCGAACCAGTGACCTCTTGCACCAAAGTCATATGGGTACCCGGGAACCGAACCAGTGACCTCTTGCACCAAAGTTCAAGATAACTATTAGGCTAGCGAGGCGCTCATATTTTTGCAGGCAATAAAGCATTTTGTAAGGTCCAAAACAATTTTCAAGCTAAATGCAACATCACATGTAACAGAGGAAAGATATTTCTCTTTCTAGCTTTGCCTCTTTATATTTTTAACTTTTCATCCTAGACTTTTAATTGGAAACAAAATTGTATTACGACCTGTTAGTAAATTTATACATGTGTTTTTTATTTTATTGCAGTAATATTTCCGCAATGCCCTGATATGATATTAACGTGTGTATTGCAAATGTGATATGTAGATGTAGATGTTTGATTGCTGACAGGTGCTGATTCTGCACTCAGAATGCATTAACGCGCTCACTGCTGACAAGGTTCAAAATTAGTGTTGTAGCTTGTAACATAATAGCATTGACTATTTATAGTCAATGATAATAGTTTAAGAATTTTGAAAAAACCTTTTAAAATATATTATAAAACCATAACTAAGTTAATAATTAAGTTTAATAAATATTTCCTACAACATTCTGTTTTCATTTTAACTTGAAAACGCGAAAAACTCTTATTCATTATTTATTAAACTTATAATAGCGATGGCTTTGAATTTATTATCGATTTTATAAGTAAATCAAATTCATATTTTGATGTGAACTCTAGTTTTAATTGTTTGATTTAGATGTAAGTAGAGTTCACGTGAAAACGGGATGAGTTTCCTTACCTCACAAAACGTGTAATTTAAAAACTAGAAGGGATAGGTATAGTACAAATAAATCAATAATACATTCATTGTTGTCATACAAACAATTTCCCTAATGCGATATTAGTGTAAGTGGCATTCAGTGAGAAGTAATGCTATAAAGGTTACCATCTAATGTTCATTTTTAATTATATGTATTGTTAATTAATACTATCTCAATTACATCTTTGTAATTTCATTCATATTGCGGTACTAGAGCGGCAATGTAATTCACTAATTAAGGGAACCTCCCACAGTAATTGCCACTACTTCCACTAGAGCCGCCACTGATTAAGAAACTGAAGCTTGAGCAAGAAACTGTAGTCATTTTCTTTTTCATAAAATCTAAATTAAGATTTTTTTTAAATAGGAGAACGAATATCTTTATATTTAAATAGTCATACTTCTAACAAACGTTTACTGCGAATTATGTTAAATAACTTAATTTATTTAATAAAAAAATATATAAACATTGGATAAATTTTATGTGAATGTAAAGTATCTAGAATCTGCGATAAACAAGACTGTCATATACGTAAAATCCAAAGTTTTATTTAATCTTATTCTCTACTTTCCTTTGATTTTTGATTTTTTTTTACTTATTTTTCTGCTGTACACACTGTGTGATCGTACAAGGCTATATTTAAGAATTAATATTATTAACAAGAGAGATTTAGTTTGCTTACTATTTATTTTTGCCTAAGCGTATTCGATGTTACTAACTTAGGATTTTATACGTACTTCGTACACTTTCCAAAGGTAAAAATTATACGCAATTTTATTGTTTTGTCTACTTATGCACTTTGATGACATTGTTTCCCTGGATAAGTAATATATGTTTACATATGTGTTTCAAGTCTGTTGTAAAACATAAACGTATGAAGAAGAAGCAGAAGAAGACAAAATATAACGCTTCAAAGTCTTTTAATGATTAATAATGAATAGTATGAATTTACAGGCCAATCATTTTACACAAACAATGCATAAACAAAGACAGACCTGAGATTTCAATTAAATTTCGTTCCTGATTCTGCACAAAATCATTTGTACAGTTGGACGAACAGATATTCACGCCGGGCATCAAGTTAGAAAAACATCACTATAGAAGACTAAGTTGTTTACTTCCTTGTGCCTCATTTTGTTTGAAGTGTTGTTTAAACATTTACTCTCAATTACTTAGGGTTTTACTGGTTTGTTTACCCAGTTGCGGAGTGCAGAAAAGGCGCAAAGCAATACATCCTTTATTTAGAATACCAATGGAACAACATTAGTAAATTACATACGTTTGATTGATCCGTCGAAAATATTTCCTGAGCGAGGTAACCTTGTAAGTCGACCATTTAGTGTAATATTTTTATTATTACAGGAAGAGGTATTGTCAGATTACAACTTACACAAGGTCAAATGAATACATTATGAGTACCATTTTGTCGTAGTAATCATCAGATTGTCATAATTAACGGCAAGTCTTTCTTCTAGCCCAGCGAATAAATATTTTAAAAAGCTCATAGCCCGGCAACTAAATGGGGATTACTCTAAACCCTATTTTGGAATCTAAATTTATTTTATTGTTGGAATTTTATATTTTGGGTAGTTGGAAAGAAAGGGGTTTTTCAAGTTCCCTCGGGAAACACTCGCCATCTTAGGACTGCTTCCTGTTTCTTACAATCAGGCTTTCAGGCAATCAGGCAATCAGGCAATCAGGCTGACAATGCCTTGCCAACTCAGGCTGAAACCACTTACTTTCAAGTATAAATTGGAAGTGTGGCTCAAAAACAACTCACTGTACTCTATTAAAGAGTTATCTGAGGCTGATCGGAGCGCAATAGTCGAATCCACTGCCACCTGAGCAACCAAGTCAACAATTAGTTTTAGTTAGAAGTGTGACGCCGTCTATCCAGCACAGCTGGTCATTGACGAAGACCAAGGTTTAAAAACAAGGTATTCAAGGTATTCATCTTAATATCTTAAATAAGCAACTTCGTGGACAAGGCAATCCCGTCAGGATAAATAACCAATTTGGACTCGGTTGACGAAATGTCAACATTATAAATATTAAAAATAAGAGAGGATTCAGTACCGACCCTTGGGTAAAGCCATCAGTTACCTTTCTGAACGTATTCATTCTGAAAGTAATTTCCTTCCGCCCCAAATAGACTTTGCATCAACCTGAGCATACTGTCTAAAATATTTCAAAAGGATGGATTAATTTAATAGACCATGCAAATAAAGACAGGCTCCTACTCTAAACTGTGTATTCTGTAGATAGGTAAAATAATATTGGCATTAAGGACACGATTTATTGATAGCTATAATAATTTTTAAGGCCGTTTAAAAAATTTAAGATTTGTTTTAAAGTTTCAACTTGTACAGCTTGTTAAAGTCTCGTTTAAAAAATAAATATAATACATTTTTCTTATGGTATTTACATGTATAGTTTAACCCGATCTTAATTTGGGTTTGAGGAATCCGTTTTAGGTTAGGGTTTGCGGTTCGTGTTAAACTTATAGAGAGATTCCTTCACTTTAATGTGCTGCCTAACTTAAAATCTTATTTATCATTTTATTTAACTCCTCACCAGAACACCTTGTGTTAGGAGACTTTGTGGTGATTCAGAAAATTTTATTTTTAAATCCAAAAAGGATTTATATAGTTTATTTTTTTCAGTGAAGGAACAAAATAAGCGCTAATGGAACCCCTCCTGTTATATAATTAACTAATGAAGCGGACCCCTCTACAGTAATTGCATTCCTATCCCTGCAGTTGCCAATGATTATCTTATCTCGAAACTGTGGCTTGTGCTCTAAGCGTGGTAATTGAACCAAATCATACTAACAAGTTTGTTTATTTACAAAAAACTAAATCTAAAATATTGTAAATAATCAACTACAAACAAAAACATTCCTCCTGACGTAAATGTAAACATCTACAAATAAAACTGTGTTACTCATTATTCTGTGGCGAATATATTTAACTTTCTTAATGAACCTTTATTTAAGTAATGACACTTTCCCAATAAGAGCCACAAGACCATGCCTAGCCCATGAGGCTCACGCAGTGGATTGATGTTTTATATGAATATATAATAGATTAGATGTTTATAACATATCTAGACAACAAATATTATAACTGTTAAAACAAACACAATGCAATTCGGCCGCATAAAACAACCTGTTTTTATCAATGTTTAAATACATATTATGATTGAATAATTTGTTCACTATAGTAATACTTGTAATTCAAAATATGACGAAAAACGTATTTTGATAATAAAAGAACCGGAAAAGGTATAAAACCGATGAAAATTTCTACAATTAAAAAAAATTGGCGATTATCGTCGAGCTTTGCTACATGAAGAGTGTAAGGTGTCATAATTATTATTAAAAGTCCTCAGAAAAATAGGCTACATTTAGAAATTGGGTTGTTACATTTTATTTTGTTCATAGCTTTTTGAGAATTCTTTCACAAAAAAATTACCACCATCAGTAGAATTTTGAATACAATTGCCACCTCTTGGAATTAAATCATTCAACCCTGTTAAAGTAAATGAAGCACTCCAGTTGTGATTGAAACAAAATGGCTAATGTTTAAAGTGTCAATTATTTAATCAGCTGTTTTTATATTTTTGTTTACTTTTTTCAAGGAGAACTAGATTTTCTATGGAAGCAATTTTGTAATTGAAAGTTAACTATGTTAATAAAGAGTAAAGATCAGTTTTGATTTAAATTATTTGAATTTATTTTAAATATTATAAATGATAAACCCTATAAGAATTCCGATATTAAATACCTCCTACGATAATTCTTCCATCATCGGAAATTTCAATTACATTCCTGCTGGATCGAAAGATTTGTTAATATTTTGGTCCGTTAAGTATGGTGATGACATTATAAACTCATCATTGTTAAAAATATAAAAAACCTCGCTAATGTTTAAATGTTTATATTCCTAAGCGTAACACAACTTAGCAACGCAGCGTAACACAACTTAGCAACGCAGCGTAACACAACTTAGCAACACAGCGTAACACAACTTAGCAACACAGCGTAACACAACTTAGCAACGCAGCGTAACAAACCTTAGCAACACAGCGTAACCCAACTTAGAAACACAGCGTAACACAACTTAGCAACACAGCGTAACACAACTTAGCAACGCAGCGTAACACAACTTAGCAACACAGCGTAACACAACTTAGCAACGCAGCGTAACACAACTTAGCAACACAGCGTAACACAACATAGCAACGCAGCGTAACACAACTTAGCAACCCAGCGTAACACAACTTAGCAACAAAGCGTAACACAACTTAGCAACACAGCGTAACACAACTTAGCAACACAGCGTAACACAAGGCTAGCAGCCGACACAAACATTTTGAGTTTGTTTTCAAAGGGCTTTAAAATCGCATAGTGTAAAACCATCAGCTGCGAAAATTCAATCCGTGGAATGAAATTAGTAGATTGAGGATGGTTAATAAACATAAGTATATAGGGTACATCTTATGTTAATAATCCTGTTTTAGTTTATGCTGGCTAGGCCACAAAAATCAGTTATTCAATGTTAATTGGTAATATAATATATATTGTTAGTATTAAGACGAATAAATATTTACTTACGATTATTTAAACAAACCGTAAAGGGGGGCATGTAGAAGGAAAAAAGGCAAATACAAAATTTTTGTTTCAAAACTGTTTAACATGCCAGCTGACGTTCTTGCTCAGCCTTCAAATGGTTAGGAAGTTTTTGTATCGATTAAGCTCGACTGAAGTCGTTTGCCGCATTTATAAGTCGCTCCAATAAAAACAGATATACTAGTCTGTTTACACCAGTCTCGGCTCGTTTAATTCCAAGCGTTGTAAAAGTCTACGGATCTTCTGTTGTGCTTAACTTATGTCTTTGTTTACTAACTAAATAAAATACCAGAAAACTAAATAGCATACAAGTAATATATTAATGCATTTACAATTATTTAGAAAATCAATTACTTTGAAGAAATAAAAAAAACCTGTACTGCTCATAAATTAACATTTTTATTCCATTCTATTATTGATCCATTAAATATAGTACCAGGAAAGATGTACAGCGTACTGCTCTGAGGTGAGATTTAATCCAAAACAAATCAATTGAAGTAAGCACTGACTATAATACATTGCAATTTGGGATGAGAATTTACAACAGTTCAGTTCTTGTAGTTAGGTAGCTGGTTTTCAAATGAAAGTCTTCTCGTTCTTTGTATTTTTTTTATATAAAGTCTTTTTCATTACATTTTTACACCTTCACTTGGACAAAAACATGAGTAAGAAAAATTTACTAGGTATTTTAGTAGCAGTAATTGTTCTCTTAAAATATAAATTTAACACACGTTTTTACTCTTTTTCATACCAGCCTGCAAATCTGCCTTACTATGACTTCCTTTAAACTCATTTTCTCCGTTTTGAATGAGGTCAACTTCTCTAATTTCTTTGTTGTATCTCATTGACTTATGTTAAGCTTCATTCACGGGAGTGAAGCTTAATAATTGAAACTCTTCTCAACTAAACTCCAACCTCTTCTATATAATAAAATTAGTTATATTTTAAACATTTTACAGTATAACCTTATTATTCCCAATAATCCAGCAGGTATCATTGTTAAATTAACACATAGCAGGTATCATTGTTAACATTAACACATAGCAGGTATCATTGTTAACATTAACACATAACAGGTATCATTGTTAACATTAACACATAGCAGGTATCATTGTTAACATTAACACATAGCAGGTATCATTGTTAACATTAACACATAGCAGGTATCATTGTTAACATTAACACATAGCAGGTATCATTGTTAACATTAACACATAGCAGGTATCATTGTTAACATTAACACATAGCAGGTATCATTGTTAACATTAACACATAGCAGGTATCATTGTTAACATTGACACATAGCAGGTTTCATTGTTAACATTAACACATAGCTTAGCATTGTCATTGTTAACGTTCCTAAAGTTTTGTATGCATGAGAAACATTATTATTAGTGAATTTCCTTTGGAAAGTGAACTAATAGCATGACCCGCACGGTGAAACTTAAGCCCGGGACCATCATAGAAGTTCCTAACGTGACCCCCTAAACACGTTTTGGGGGTTCGTTCAAAATTATATATATAGACATATAGACATATATATATATATATATATATATATATATATATATATATATATATGCATGCACTATAGCGGTCGCATTTGTTGTCCCATTTACTTAAAGTTTGGTAGGGACGTTCATTTCTATAATCTGTTGAACAAGTTAGTTGGGCAAAACAATCGGAAAATTCTAAACCCCTTTTTTGGGGGATTAATCTTTCAAATTTCGAGTTTTTGGACCCAAAAAGGGTCAGAAAAGCCCCGGATGTGAAATTAACACATGTAAAAAGATGGGAATTAGTGTGGAAAAACTTTTAAGCCCTCTCTCGTCTTTCTAGCATAAATATTTACCGAGTTATTAAAGAAAATGTGTATCGACCAAACACAGTACGTTGTTTTATGGGGGTTTTACATTAGAAAAGCCTATTATTCATTTGTTGGTATACTTTTATCATCCCCAACAACCTCACGCCTACTTTAAAGCCTGACTGGACCTTCTCCTAACCTAATAATGCCAAAATTTGTATTACCAGCATTGCAGGTAAATTGAACCAGGAGTATCAGCACAGCCAAAAAATGAATATTTTCAGATTTGAATAAAAATTGAAATAAATGTATGTTTTTAACTGATTTTGAGTTTTTATAGTTTTTTATGTGGAAATTCACTTCCCTCACGTCAGCGTGCTGCGTGCGAACTCGTTTTAGCGAATTTACCCTATAGGGAAGAAGCTATTACCGTAGGTCTCATGGTAAGACTTAAGCCCGAGACCATGATAACTTTTTGTTTTGAGGTCCCCAGATGCCAAAAACACCATTCGTTCAAATTTTTATATATATGTGTGTGTCCGTTACCGCGATAACTTGAGTAAAAAACGTCCGATTTCGATGAAATTTGGCTCATATGTGTAAAGTGACATTCATGACTTTAAGTTCGAAAACCAGAAATATCGGACCACGGGAAGGGGGGTTTATGGGGGTTTTAAATTTTCCAAAAATCTGTTTTTTGCATTTTTCACCCTAAAATTTTTAAAAAACTTAATTTTGGTTTTGACTATGTTATAAAGCTTAAAAAAACAAATAATATGGTATTTTGAATTATTAACCTAGGTTAAGTGGTTGCGGAGAAAATCCAAAAAAACCTGCTCATAAAATCTCCCATGTTAATCTTACGGGAAAAAGGTTTTAGCGAATTTCCCCTATAGGGAAGAAGCTATTACCGTAGTCGGCATGGTAAGACCTAGGCCCGGGACCATGATAACTTTTCGTTTTGAGGTCCCCAGACCCCAAAAACACCATTCGTTCGAAACTGTATATATATATATATATATATATATATATATATATATATATATATATATATATATATATATGTGTCCGTGAGCACGATAACTCTCGTAATAATTATCCGATTTTGATGAAATTTGGTATAAACGTGTAAAGCAACATTTATGACTTTAAGTTCGAAAACCAGCCAGATCGCTTTATCCCAAGGGGTATTTTGGGGGGGTTTTGTACCCCAAAAATGGGGTTTTTGAATTTTTTACATATAATTTTGGAAATAGTCAAATTTTAATTTTACCATTGGATTTAGCTTAAAAAAACACACAATTTGGTATTTTGATAATTTCTCTACGTCAATTGGTTACCGAGATATTGAAAGTGCTAAACACAGTACGTTGTCTAATGTTATTCTTATGGAGGAAAAGAAACATTTTATATCTCGCTTATTTATGAACGTATACTGACAAAACTTGGTATACGGCTTCATCTGGTTGTGGAACATTGATATTTGATCAAAAAAAATTTTTGCCAAAGGCTCCCGTAGCAGTAAACCTGCGTACTCAGCCCCATGTTATTCTTATGGAGAATAAGTAACGTGTTATCTCCCTTAATTATGAAAATAAATTAATGAAATTTGGTACGTGGCTTTACCTAAATGAGTTATATTGACATTTGTATAAAACCCCATTTTTTGTTTTCCTTCCTTCAGCAAACCTGCATACTCAGCCGCCAGGTTATTCTTATGGAGAATAATTAAAATGTCACAAATCGTTTATTTATGAATGTAATTGATGAAACTTGGTATGTGGCTTTATGTGGTATTAAGATACATATATATGCATTGGAAATTCGCTGAGTACGCAGGTTTGCTGCTACGGGGTTATTTGGCTTTTCCTCAGTTCATTTCTATGTAAACTTCACATTTGCTTTTACCAATCAGTTTAGCTCTACAAAACAATCATTTTGGTGTTTAAATTGTGATTCTACGTCCAACCGTTGCCGTGATATTCAAAGTGCTAAACACAGTATGTTGTCCAATGTTATCCTTATGGAGAATATTTAAAATTTGATATCTCGATTATTTATGAACGTATATTGATGAAACTTGGTAGGTGGCTTCACCTAGTACTGGTATATTGATATTTCCACAAAAAATTGATTTTTTGTTGATTATCCTCTTAGCAGCAAACCTGCATTCTCATTCCTAATGTTATTCTTATGGAGAATACGGAAAGCTTTATGTCTCCCTTAATTATGAACATAAATCATTAAAACTTGGTATATAGCTTCACCTGGTTAAGTTATATTGATAATTGCAAAAAAGCCGCATTTTTATCTTCCTAGTTGCAGCAAACCTGCGTTCTCAGCCCTAATGTTATTCTTATAGAGAATAAATAAAATGCTATATATCACTTATTTATTTAAGTATTTTTATGAAACTTGGTAAGTGGCTTTATGTGGTAGTAAGAAATATATTCATTCATAGGAAATTCGCTGAGTACACAGGTTTGCTGCGGCGGGGGTATTATACTTCTGTTACCAGGGAAACGAACCATTCTCGGTGCTATTAATTAGATTTCCTGATTTAAATAATGCAACAAGTAAATGTTGTAGCAGCTATGCAATTTCGAACAGCCCTAGAATAGATTTTCACCGCAGCCCCCTTCAATACCACTCCCTTGTTTCGCTCAATTGCCAATTTTCCTCAAATTGGGGCCACTCAAGTTGTTAGTTTAGCTCAGTGTCTCATCAGAATGTATTTTATTCATGTACACATTTGGTTCATTTCGGATATGCCACTCTATATGCAACGTTCATTCAATTGATCTAGTCACTGTTTTTAAGAAAACAGTTGTTGACACTTCACAGCATGTACGTGTTACGTTGAAGTTTACTGGTTTTCTCATTCACAGTTATGACTAATTGGTTAATATTTAAAACCTCTCTCAATTCTGAAATGAGTTTTTCCACACAATTTGAGTTTTCACCAGTCGATTTTCGAGGTTGAAAAATCAATAATCGACAGTTTAGCGTAGTCCTTACGCTGGATTCCATTACACATTTTGCAAACAACCCAACGAATAAGACTTTGCTCGTAATAGAGTATAGAATTAATTATACTGAATATTATAAGGATGAAAAGCATTTGTCGAGGCGAAAAAAGAGAAAAAATAAAAGGAAAATGTTAGATCGGGAAAGAACTCGCCGGAAATGATACCCGTTGGCAAAGTTTCCCAACCTGACTTCCTGACTCGTGAATCCGGTGTTTGTGAAAATTTGTGTGAAACGTAATCTATTCACTTAGTTGATGTTTAATGCTCTATACTAACTAATTATATCTCTCTGTAGGCCAAGGAAGCCTCAACCTCTCTTGTTATTGGCCCTTCAGTAGACAAAGCTCGACCCACCTCCCCATCGATGTTGTTATTAGCCCTTCATTAGACAAAGCTCGACCCACCTCCCCATCGATGTTGCTATTGGCCCTTCATTAGACAAAGCTCGACCACCTCCCCATCGATGTTGTTATTGGCCCTTCATTAGACAAAGGTCGACCCACCTACCTCCCCATCGATGTTGTTATTGGCCCTTCAGTAGACAAAGCTCGACCCACCTCCCCATCGATGTTGTTATTAGCCCTTCATTAGACAAAGCTCGACCCACCTCCGCATCGATGTTGTTATTGGCCCTTCATTAGACAAAGCTCGACCACCTCCCCATCGATGTTGTTATTGGCCCTTCAGTAGACAAAGCTCGACCCACCTCCCCATCTATGTTGTTATTGGCCCTTCAGTAGACAAAGCTTGACCACCTCCCCATCGATGTTGTTATTGGCCCTTCATTAGATAAAGCTCGATCCCCTCCCCATCGTTGTTCAAGAATCGCTCCATGCCGAAGTAATTTATAATCATACATAATAGTTGTTACAACTATGAAATTACAATGAAATTACATATTCATAACCCCAACATTTGTTCTTAGTCTCTTTTTTAATGATTTTTATTTTACTAGCAGTTACCCGGCGCGCGTAGCTGCGCACAAAACTTTGAATTTTTTAAATTACAGCTGTTAATTAAGTACAGCTGTTAATTTTGTAAACACTAAATTTCTAAAACCTGACACTGCAACCTTGTATGCCCTCTGGGTCGGAGCCCTTTGGACAGATTTGCACCAAACTTCACACAAACCATCCTTGAATAATGCTTAATAATGCCTGAAAGTTTCATTACCATCTGTCGAGCGGTTTCGGAGTCCATAGGCTACATACATATATACATAAATACTTCCTCTTTTATAGATATAGATTAGTCAATATAACTTTATAAAAATCCAAAATTGCAATTGGGGTTATTTTCAATCGTTATTTCTGTACCTTTTCAAACAATAAACCACCGAAAATTTCTAAAGATAACGTAGTTCAATTTTACAGTATATTTCTCAACATAATAATTAAATATATTATGCAATTTTCGTCATACTGCTTTGAAATAGCTGTTTTCAACACTAAAGTTATTCTTTTTCCTCCTTGGATTAACAACAGATGACCTCGACCGAAAAATATCATTTTGGTGATGTTTTTCGTCCCAGGTCTAAACACATCATTGGATGGCACTTTTCAATCGAGGTCATCAGCTGTTAATATGAATTTCTCAACATGTCATTAATTAAAACGTGTGTAACAGCTGTTTGTTTGGAGTAGCAGTAAGATCGATATGGAAGAAAACTTTTAATGGTAAAAAAGTCAACAAAATTTAGTTGTTGAGAAATTGTTATATAAATATTGTTAGCAGTATGACGAAAAATATAGTTCATCCCTAGGACTAAAAGTGGCTTTTTGACCCTCGATAATTTCCACTTACTTAGTTAAACTTCAGCTTGGATCGAGAAGCGTCAATTTTGGGGTCCTAATTATCAAATATACTATTATTCCATTCCAAAGCGTATTTCTAATCTTTTTAATTCTGAAAATAACCATGTTATAATTTTAAATCGACGTGAATATGAAAAAAACTATATGTTTATCAACTAATTAAATTTTCAAATACATCATGTAGATATTTTTACTGTCTTCTGTTTTATCACCATACCAACAATATTTTAATTAAATATACAGTCGAGTACGAATCTAATGATTCTCACGCCCAGTCATTATTTTATTATTAGCCTGATTCATGCTGATACACTCAGCATACATTATCACCCTCAAAGTCGCACAACATTATCATCTGCTGAAGCAGCAACTATAATTAATTTGATTTTAGCCCGTTTCATCAACATCTATACCGTACTAGTTTTCATTGTATTTCCCATGTCGAAATTATTGTTGAGATTGCGTTATATTTTTGTTTATTATTCAATTTATGTCTAAACTTTTATAAGAAACTAGCTGTTCCCGCAGGCTTCACCCTGCAAATGATTTATACAATTTATTACAGTTGTGTGTGCTGCATTCTGTGGTTAGCCCGTGGAACTACTATGAATCGAGATCAGCTGTTTGTATTTTCATCAACTCAAACAAAAATGAATGTCCATAAGGAATACATGGGAACTTTGTCGGAGTCTCTGGCGGAGCCCTAAGGTCTGATCAGGATGAAAACCATTATTTTTCCTAGTTTATGCCTAAAGAATCAGTGTACAAAATTAAGCTCTCTCTACCTATATGGGAAGGTGGAGAATTAGTGATGAGTGAGTGAGTGAGTCAGTCAGTCAGTCAGTCAGTGAGTCAGCCAGGGCTTTGCCTTTTATAGATATAGATATTTATTTGTGACATTTGTATTTCAAGATAGTGTAGTAAACATGGAATATGATAAGTCAATACTCGACGCCAGAAAGCTAAAACGCATATAACTGTATCAAACATATCAACCCATAATACTCATACAGTAACGCAAGTGGAACAATTAATATAAATTCATTAGTTAAAAACAGTATTAAAGTACTGATATAATCATTAAAGTATTATTTACTATGACAATAACATTGTACAAACGCATAACACTTTGGTTTCCTATTTTATTCACCTCGGTTTTGCAGGCAGCGCCTTACGTTTTCTCCGCGACGCAAAACGCACAACGCAGCTGTACCTGTATTGCGGCTTGGACGCCGTCACACTTTAAACGGTTCCCTTTACTGTGTTGATTATTTATGTTAGCGCGAAATTTATGTGTAATTTTGGATTTAAGTGTACAAAAATATCCTTGAGAAGAGTATAAAAGGTAAGATATCCGTATCCGAACATTAATACACAATTTTAAAATATTGTTACGATTGCATAAGTCCAAAATAAAACAATAAAGGAAATAAAAAATGGTTTCAGAATTATTTATATTTTATTTGCGTTTTATAGATATAGATATATAACTGAACATCTTTTGTCAACTTTCCCTTTTCAAATCAAAAAAGCTCATCTTTGACAAGAATTCTTGTCCTATAAATTCGTTTGTAGGTTAACTAAAAATATATATTTGGCTTGACGCGTTTAAAAATTTGAGCAGTGAAGAATGTATCAATATATGCAAATAGCTTATCTTCGTTGGCAACTCGGTCTCATAGGAATATAGGTAACGGAAAATGTAAATCTGAACCTTCCTAAAGCGGGGAATTTGATTGAGATTGGTTTCCGGGGAAAATATGTCCAAAATTAAGTTTATTTTAAGAATACATTTTTTGAATTGGCTTTTATTAATTTATTTCATCTTACAAATCTGGAATTTGTAACATAAAATAATGTTTGATTGGGCTATTACAGAAATACAATCCGAAATAGGCTGGAATATCCAACTAGATTTGTCATATTTTTTCTTTCAACAAAATAAGATAAAGATAAAAAGCCCCAGTAACCAGGGATGTTATTTGAAAATAGTGGAGAACCAATTTGTTGTACTTATCTGGATATTTTTCGCAAAGAAATAATTATTTTCGCTTTTCTTTCGGGACAGATTAATTCCCTGCCATCGTTAGTAAAATAGTCCTAAGCTATACTACTGAAATATCGTATTCGATTTATTTCACAGCAACACTTGACGAAATACTAGGAAATTAAAACTTGATTAAAACAAAACGTAAGGTAATCCTTTCCCTAAGAGAGGCTCTAATGAATGTTTAACCGGAAATGACGAGTTTTTGGGAAAACATTTGTCTGATACTGAAACGACTACTGGGAACTGGAAACACTCAGCAAATATATAATGCAATGTCCAAAAATAACAAAGTGGCTGAGATGTATAGAATTTATAAAGCGATTACTTCACAATCTTGACATTTGTCAGAATGATACTGAGCAAAGATAAAATACCCCGAAGCAGCAAACCTGCATACTAAGCGAATTTCCAATCTTAATCTTGGTATATTAATACCACATAATGCGACTTACCAAATTTCATCAATTTACATTCATAAATAAACGATATGTACACAAGGCATGCCACTCATATGCACTCAAAATCAGTCGGTCTTAGTCAGTATCAAAGCTACACAAGGCATGCCACACATATGCACTCAAAATTAGTCGGCCTTAGTCAGTAACAAGGCTACACAAGGCACGCCACTCATATGCACTCAAAATCAGCCGGACTTAGTCAGTATCCAAGCTACACAAGGCATGCCACACATATGCACTCAAAATCAGTCTGTCTTAGTCAGTATCAAGGCTACACAAGTCATGCCAATCATATGCACTCAAAATCAGTCTGTCTTAGTCAGTATCAAGGCTACACAAGGCATGCCACTCATATGCACTCAAAATCAGTCGGTCTTAGTCAGTATCAAAGCTACACAAGGCATGCCATACATATGCACTCAAAATCAGTCGATCTTAGTCAGTAACAAGGCTACACAAGGCATGCCACTCATATGCACTCAAAATCAGTCGGTCTTAGTCAGTAACAAGGCTACACAAGGCATGCCACTCATATGCGCTCAAAATCAGTCTATCTTAGTCAGTATCAAGGCTACACAATGCATGCCACTCATATGCACTCAAAATCAGTCGGTCTTAGTCAGTAACAAGGCTACAAAAGGCATGCCACACATATGCACTCAAAATCAGTCGGTCTTAGTCAGTAACAAGGCTACACAAGGCATGCCACACATATGCACTCAAAATCAGTCGGTCTTAGTCAGTAACAAGGCTACACAAGGCATGCCTACATATGAACTCAAAATCAGTCGGTCTTAGTTAGTAACAAGGCTACACAAGGCATGCCACACATATGCACTCACAATCAGTCGGTCTTAGTCAGTAACAACGCTACACAAGGCATGCCACACATATGCACTCAAACTCAGTCGGTCTTAGTCAGTAACAAGGCTACAAAAGGCATGCCACACATATGCACTCAAAATCAGTCGGTCTTAGTTAGTAACAAGGCTACACAAGGCATGCCACACATATGCACTCACAATCAGTCGGTCTTAGTAAGTAACAACGCTACACAAGGCATGCCATACATATGCACTCAAAATCAGTCTGTCTTAGTCAGTATCAAGGCTACACAAGGCATGCCACTCATATGCACTCTAAATCAGTCGGTCTTAGTCAGTATCAAAGCTACACAAGGCATGCCATACATATGCACTCAAAATCAGTCGATCTTAGTCAGTAACAAGGCTACACAAGGCATGCCACACATATGCACTCAAAATCAGTCGGTCTTAGTCAGTAACAAGGCTACACAAGGCAGGCCACTCATATGTACTCAAAATCAGTCGGTCTTAGTCAGTAACAAGGGTACACAAGGCATGCCACACATATGCACTCAAAATCAGTCAGTCTTAGTCAGTATCAAGGCTACACAATGCATGCCACTCATATGTACTCAAAATCAGTCGGTCTTAGTCAGTAACAAGGGTACACAAGGCATGCCACACAGATGCACTCAAAATCAGTTGGTCTTAGTAACAAGGCTACACAAGGCATGCCACACATACGCACTCAAAATCAGTCGGTCTTAGTCAGTAACAAGGCTACACAAGGCATGCCACACATATGCACTCAAAATCAGTCGGTCTTAGTCAGTATCAAGGCAACACAATGCATGCCACTCATATGCACTCAAAATCAGTCGGTCTTAGTCAGTAACAAGGCTACACAAGGCATGCCACACATATGCACTCAAAATCAGTCGGTCTTAGTCAGTATCAAGGCAACACAATGCATGCCACTCATATGCACTCAAAATCAGTCGGTCTTAGTCAGTAACAAGGCTACACAAGGCATGCCACTCATATGCACTCAAAATCAGTCGGTCTTAGTCAGTATCAAGGCTACACAATGCATTCCACTCATATGCTCTCAAAATCAGTCGGTCTTAGTCAGTAACAAGGCTACACAAGGCATGCCACACATATGCACTCAAAATCAGTCGGTCTTAGTCAGTAACAAGGCTACACAAGGCATGCCACTCATATGTACTCAAAATCAGTCGGTCTTAGTCAGTATCAAAGCTACACAAGGCATGCCACACATATGCACTCAAAATTAGTCGGCCTTAGTCAGTAACAAGGCTACACAAGGCATGCCACTCATATGCACTCAAAATCAGCCGGACTTAGTCAGTATCAAAGCTACACAAGGCATGCCACACATATGCACTCGAAATCAGTCTGTCTTAGTCAGTATCAAGGCTACACAAGTCATGCCACACATATGCACTCAAAATCAGTCTGTCTTAGTCAGTATCAAGGCTACACAAGGCATGCTACTCATATGCACTCAAAATCAGTCGGTCTTAGTCAGTATCAAAGCTACACAAGGCATGCCATACATATGCACTCAAAATCAGTCTGTCTTAGTCAGTATCAAGGCTACACAAGGCATGCCACTCATATGCACTCAAAATCAGTCGGTCTTAGTCAGTATCAAAGCTACACAAGGCATGCCATACATATGCACTCAAAATCAGTCGATCTTAGTCAGTAACAAGGCTACACAAGGCATGCCACTCATACGCACTCAAAATCAGTCGGTCTTAGTCAGTAACAAGGCTACACAAGGCATGCCACTCATATGCACTCAAAACCAGTCTATCTTAGTCAGTATCAAGGCTACACAATGCATGCCACTCATATTCACTCAAAATCAGTCGGTCTTAGTCAGTAACAAGGCTACACAAGGCATGCCACTCATATGCACTCAAAATCAGTCGGTCTTAGTCAGTAACAAGGCTACAAAAGGCATGCCACACATATGTACTCAAAATCAGTCGGTCTTAGTCAGTAACAAGGCTACACAAGGCATGCTACACATATGCACTCAAAATCAGTCGGTCTTAGTCAGTATCAAGGCTACAGAATGCATGCCACTCATATGCACTCAAAATCAGTCGGTCTTAGTCAGTAACAAGGCTACAAAAGGCATGCCACACATATGCACTCAAAATCAGTCGGTCTTAGTCAGTAACAAGGCTACACAAGGCATGCCACATATATGCACTCAAAATCAGTCAGTCTTAGTTAGTAACAAGGCTACACAAGGCATGCCACACATATGCACTCACAATCAGTCGGTCTTAGTCAGTAACAACGCTACACAAGGCATGCCACACATATGCACTCAAAATCAGTCGGTTTTAGTCAGTAACAAGGCTACACAAGGCATGCCACTCATATGCACTCAAAATCAGTCTGTCTTAGTCAGTAACAAGGCTACACAAGGCATGCCACTCATATGCACTCAAAATCAGCCGGACTTAGTCAGTATCAAAGCTACACAAGGCATGCCACACATATGCACTCAAAATCAGTCTGTCTTAGTCAGTATCAAGGCTACACAAGGCATGCCACTCATATGCACTCAAAATCAGTCGGTCTTACTCAGTATCAAAGCTACACAAGGCATGCCATACATATGCACTCAAAATCAGTCTGTCTTAGTCAGTATCAAGGCTAGACAAGGCATGCCACTCATATGCACTCAAAATCAGTCGGTCTTAGTCAGTAACAAGGCTACACAAGGCATGCCACTCATATGCACTCAAAATCAGTCGGTCTTAGTCAGTAACAAGGCTACACAAGGCATGCCACTCATATGTACTCAAAATCAGTCGGTCTTAGTCAGTAACAAGGCTTCACAATGCATGCCACTCATATGAACTCAAAATCAGTCGGTCTTAGTCAGTAACAAGGCTTCACAAGGCATGCCACACATATGCACTCAAAATCAGTCGGTCTTAGTCAGTAACAAGGCTACACAAGGCAGGCCACTGATATGCACTCAAAATCAGTCGGTCTTAGTCAGTAACAAGGCCACACAAGGCATGCCACTAATATGTACTCAAAATCAGTCGGTCTTAGTCAGTAACAAGGCTACAGAAGGCATGCCACACGTATGCACTCAAAATCAGTTGGTCTTAGTCAGTAACAAGGCAACACAAGGCATGCCTACATATGAACTCAAAATCAGTCGGTCTTAGTTAGTAACAAGGCTACACAAGGCATGCCACACATATGCACTCACAATCAGTCGGTCTTAGTCAGTAACAACGCTACACAAGGCATGCCACACATATGCACTCAAACTCAGTCGGTCTTAGTCAGTAACAAGGCTACAAAAGGCATGCCACACATATGCACTCAAAATCAGTCGGTCTTAGTAAGTAACAACGCTACACAAGGCATGCCATACATATGCACTCAAAATCAGTCTGTCTTAGTCAGTATCAAGGCTACACAAGGCATGCCACTCATATGCACTCTAAATCAGTCGGTCTTAGTCAGTATCAAAGCTACACAAGGCATGCCATACATATGCACTCAAAATCAGTCGTTCTTAGTCAGTAACAAGGCTACACAAGGCATGCCACACATATGCACTCAAAATCAGTCGGTCTTAGTCAGTAACAAGGCTACACAAGGCAGGCCACTCATATGTACTCAAAATCAGTCGGTCTTAGTCAGTAACAAGGGTACACAAGGCATGCCACACATATGCACTCAAAATCAGTCAGTCTTAGTAACAAGGCTACACAAGGCATGCCACACATACGCACTCAAAATCAGTCGGTCTTAGTCAGTAACAAGGCTACACAAGGCATGCCACACATATGCACTCAAAATCAGTCGGTCTTAGTCAGTATCAAGGCAACACAATGCATGCCACTCATATGCACTCAAAATCAGTCGGTCTTAGTAAGTAACAAGGCTACACAAGGCATGCCACTCATATGTACTCAAAATCAGTCGGTCTTAATCAGTAACAAGGCTACACAAGGCATGCCACTCATATGCACTCAAAATCAGTCGGTCTTAGTCAGTATCAAGGCTACACAATGCATTCCACTCATATGCTCTCAAAATCAGTCGGTCTTAGTCAGTAACAAGGCTACACAAGGCATGCCACACATATGCACTCAAAATCAGTCGGTCTTAGTCAGTAACAAGGCTACACAAGGCATGCCACTCATATGTACTCAAAATCAGTCGGTCTTAGTCAGTATCAAAGCTACACAAGGCATGCCACACATATGCACTCAAAATTAGTCGGCCTTAGTCAGTAACAAGGCTACACAAGGCATGCCACTCATATGCACTCAAAATCAGCCGGACTTAGTCAGTATCAAAGCTACACAAGGCATGCCACACATATGCACTCAAAATCAGTCTGTCTTAGTCAGTATCAAGGCTACACAAGTCATGCCACTCATATGCACTCAAAATCAGTCTGTCTTAGTCAGTATCAAGGCTACACAAGGCATGCCACTCATACGCACTCAAAATCAGTCGGTCTTAGTCAGTAACAAGGCTACACAAGGCATGCCACTCATATGCACTCAAACCCAGTCTATCTTAGTCAGTATCAAGGCTACACAATGCATGCCACTCATATTCACTCAAAATCAGTCGGTCTTAGTCAGTAACAAGGCTACACAAGGCATGCCACTCATATGCACTCAAAATCAGTCGGTCTTAGTCAGTAACAAGGCTACAAAAGGCATGCCACACACATGTACTCAAAATCAGTCGGTCTTAGTCAGTAACAAGGCTACACAAGGCATGCTACACATATGCACTCAAAATCAGTCGGTCTTAGTCAGTATCAAGGCTACAGAATGCATGCCACTCATATGCACTCAAAATCAGTCGGTCTTAGTCAGTAACAAGGCTACAAAAGGCATGCCACACATATGCACACAAAATCAGTCGGTCTTAGTCAGTAACAAGGCTACACAAGGCATGCCACACATATGCACTCAAAATCAGTCAGTCTTAGTTAGTAACAAGGCTACACAAGGCATGCACTTATATGCACTCAAAATTAGTCGGTCTTAGTCAGTAACAAGGCTACACAAGGCATGCCACTCATATGCACTCAAAATCAGCCGGACTTAGTCAGTATCAAAGCTACACAAGGCATGCCATACATATGCACTCAAAATCAGTCGATCTTAGTCAGTAACAAGGCTACACAAGGCATGCCACTCATATGTACTCAAAATCAGTCGGTCTTAGTCAGTAACAAGGCTTCACAATGCATGCCACTCATATGAACTCAAAATCAGTTGGTCTTAGTCAGTATCAAAGCTACACAAGGCATGCCATACATATGCACTCAAAATCAGTCGATCTTAGTCAGTAACAAGGCTACACAAGGCATGCCACTCATATGTACTCAAAATCAGTCGGTCTTACTCAGTATCAAAGCTACACAAGGCATGCCATACATATGCACTCAAAATCAGTCTGTCTTAGTCAGTATCAAGGCTACACAAGGCATGCCCCTCATATGCACTCAAAATCAGTCGGTCTTAGTCAGTATCAAAGCTAAACAAGGCATGCCATACATATGCACTCAAAATCAGTCGATCTTAGTCAGTAACAAGGCTACACAAGGCATGCCACTCATATGCACTCAAAATCAGTCGGTCTTAGTCAGTAACAAGGCTACACAAGGCATGCCACTTATATGCACTCAAAATCAGTCGGTCTTAGCCAGTAACAAGGCTACACAAGGCATGCCACTCATATGTACTCAAAATCAGTCGGTCTTAGTCAGTAACAAGGCTTCACAATGCATGCCACTCATATGAACTCAAAATCAGTCGGTCTTAGTCAGTAACAAGGCTACACAAGGCATGCCACACATATGCACTCAAAATCAGTCGGTCTTAGTCAGTAACAAGGCTACACAAGGCAGGCCACTCATATGCACTCAAAATCAGTCGGTCTTAGTCAGTAACAAGGCCACACAAGGCATGCCACTAATATGTACTCAAAATCAGTCGGTCTTAGTCAGTAACAAGGCTACAGAAGGCATGCCACACATATGCACTCAAAATCAGTTCGTCTTAGTCAGTAAAAAGGCTACACAAGGCATGCCACACATATGCACTCAAAATCAGTCGGTCTTACTCAGTATCAAAGCTACACAAGGCATGCCATACATATGCACTCAAAATCAGTCTGTCTTAGTCAGTATCAAGGCTAGACAAGGCATGCCACTCATATGCACTCAAAATCAGTCGGTCTTAGTCAGTAACAAGGCTACACAAGGCATGCCACTCATATGCACTCAAAATCAGTCGGTCTTAGTCAGTAACAAGGCTACACAAGGCATGCCACTCATATGTACTCAAAATCAGTCGGTCTTAGTCAGTAACAAGGCTTCACAATGCATGCCACTCATATGAACTCAAAATCAGTCGGTCTTAGTCAGTAACAAGGCTTCACAAGGCATGCCACACATATGCACTCAAAATCAGTCGGTCTTAGTCAGTAACAAGGCTACACAAGGCAGGCCACTGATATGCACTCAAAATCAGTCGGTCTTAGTCAGTAACAAGGCCACACAAGGCATGCCACTAATATGTACTCAAAATCAGTCGGTCTTAGTCAGTAACAAGGCTACAGAAGGCATGCCACACGTATGCACTCAAAATCAGTTGGTCTTAGTCAGTAACAAGGCAACACAAGGCATGCCTACATATGAACTCAAAATCAGTCGGTCTTAGTTAGTAACAAGGCTACACAAGGCATGCCACACATATGCACTCACAATCAGTCGGTCTTAGTCAGTAACAACGCTACACAAGGCATGCCACACATATGCACTCAAACTCAGTCGGTCTTAGTCAGTAACAAGGCTACAAAAGGCATGCCACACATATGCACTCAAAATCAGTCGGTCTTAGTAAGTAACAACGCTACACAAGGCATGCCATACATATGCACTCAAAATCAGTCTGTCTTAGTCAGTATCAAGGCTACACAAGGCATGCCACTCATATGCACTCTAAATCAGTCGGTCTTAGTCAGTATCAAAGCTACACAAGGCATGCCATACATATGCACTCAAAATCAGTCGTTCTTAGTCAGTAACAAGGCTACACAAGGCATGCCACACATATGCACTCAAAATCAGTCGGTCTTAGTCAGTAACAAGGCTACACAAGGCAGGCCACTCATATGTACTCAAAATCAGTCGGTCTTAGTCAGTAACAAGGGTACACAAGGCATGCCACACATATGCACTCAAAATCAGTCAGTCTTAGTAACAAGGCTACACAAGGCATGCCACACATACGCACTCAAAATCAGTCGGTCTTAGTCAGTAACAAGGCTACACAAGGCATGCCACACATATGCACTCAAAATCAGTCGGTCTTAGTCAGTATCAAGGCAACACAATGCATGCCACTCATATGCACTCAAAATCAGTCGGTCTTAGTAAGTAACAAGGCTACACAAGGCATGCCACTCATATGTACTCAAAATCAGTCGGTCTTAATCAGTAACAAGGCTACACAAGGCATGCCACTCATATGCACTCAAAATCAGTCGGTCTTAGTCAGTATCAAGGCTACACAATGCATTCCACTCATATGCTCTCAAAATCAGTCGGTCTTAGTCAGTAACAAGGCTACACAAGGCATGCCACACATATGCACTCAAAATCAGTCGGTCTTAGTCAGTAACAAGGCTACACAAGGCATGCCACTCATATGTACTCAAAATCAGTCGGTCTTAGTCAGTATCAAAGCTACACAAGGCATGCCACACATATGCACTCAAAATTAGTCGGCCTTAGTCAGTAACAAGGCTACACAAGGCATGCCACTCATATGCACTCAAAATCAGCCGGACTTAGTCAGTATCAAAGCTACACAAGGCATGCCACACATATGCACTCAAAATCAGTCTGTCTTAGTCAGTATCAAGGCTACACAAGTCATGCCACTCATATGCACTCAAAATCAGTCTGTCTTAGTCAGTATCAAGGCTACACAAGGCATGCCACTCATACGCACTCAAAATCAGTCGGTCTTAGTCAGTAACAAGGCTACACAAGGCATGCCACTCATATGCACTCAAACCCAGTCTATCTTAGTCAGTATCAAGGCTACACAATGCATGCCACTCATATTCACTCAAAATCAGTCGGTCTTAGTCAGTAACAAGGCTACACAAGGCATGCCACTCATATGCACTCAAAATCAGTCGGTCTTAGTCAGTAACAAGGCTACAAAAGGCATGCCACACACATGTACTCAAAATCAGTCGGTCTTAGTCAGTAACAAGGCTACACAAGGCATGCTACACATATGCACTCAAAATCAGTCGGTCTTAGTCAGTATCAAGGCTACAGAATGCATGCCACTCATATGCACTCAAAATCAGTCGGTCTTAGTCAGTAACAAGGCTACAAAAGGCATGCCACACATATGCACACAAAATCAGTCGGTCTTAGTCAGTAACAAGGCTACACAAGGCATGCCACACATATGCACTCAAAATCAGTCAGTCTTAGTTAGTAACAAGGCTACACAAGGCATGCACTTATATGCACTCAAAATTAGTCGGTCTTAGTCAGTAACAAGGCTACACAAGGCATGCCACTCATATGCACTCAAAATCAGCCGGACTTAGTCAGTATCAAAGCTACACAAGGCATGCCATACATATGCACTCAAAATCAGTCGATCTTAGTCAGTAACAAGGCTACACAAGGCATGCCACTCATATGTACTCAAAATCAGTCGGTCTTAGTCAGTAACAAGGCTTCACAATGCATGCCACTCATATGAACTCAAAATCAGTTGGTCTTAGTCAGTATCAAAGCTACACAAGGCATGCCATACATATGCACTCAAAATCAGTCGATCTTAGTCAGTAACAAGGCTACACAAGGCATGCCACTCATATGTACTCAAAATCAGTCGGTCTTACTCAGTATCAAAGCTACACAAGGCATGCCATACATATGCACTCAAAATCAGTCTGTCTTAGTCAGTATCAAGGCTACACAAGGCATGCCCCTCATATGCACTCAAAATCAGTCGGTCTTAGTCAGTATCAAAGCTAAACAAGGCATGCCATACATATGCACTCAAAATCAGTCGATCTTAGTCAGTAACAAGGCTACACAAGGCATGCCACTCATATGCACTCAAAATCAGTCGGTCTTAGTCAGTAACAAGGCTACACAAGGCATGCCACTTATATGCACTCAAAATCAGTCGGTCTTAGCCAGTAACAAGGCTACACAAGGCATGCCACTCATATGTACTCAAAATCAGTCGGTCTTAGTCAGTAACAAGGCTTCACAATGCATGCCACTCATATGAACTCAAAATCAGTCGGTCTTAGTCAGTAACAAGGCTACACAAGGCATGCCACACATATGCACTCAAAATCAGTCGGTCTTAGTCAGTAACAAGGCTACACAAGGCAGGCCACTCATATGCACTCAAAATCAGTCGGTCTTAGTCAGTAACAAGGCCACACAAGGCATGCCACTAATATGTACTCAAAATCAGTCGGTCTTAGTCAGTAACAAGGCTACAGAAGGCATGCCACACATATGCACTCAAAATCAGTTCGTCTTAGTCAGTAAAAAGGCTACACAAGGCATGCCACACATATTCACTCAAAATCAGTCGGTCTTCGTCAGTAACAAGGGTACACAAGGCATGCCACACATATGCACTCAAAATCAGTCGGTCTTCGTCAGTAACAAGGCTACACAAGGCATGCCACACATATGTACTCAAAATCAGTCGGTCTTAGTCAGTAACAAGGCTACACAAGGCATGCTACACATATGTACTCAAAATCAGTCGGTCTTAGTCAGTAACAAGGGTACACAAGGCATGCCACACCTATGTACTCAAAATCAGTCGGTCTTAGTCAGTAACAAGGCTACAGAAGGCATGCCACACATATGCACTCAAAATCAGTCGGTCTTAGTCAGTAACAAGGCTACACAAGGCATGCCACTTATATGTACTCAAAATCAGTCGGTCTTAGTCAGTAACAAGGCTACACAAGGCATGCCACACATACGCACTCAAAATCAGTTGGTCTTAGTCAGTAAAAAGGCTACACAAGGCATGCCACACATATGCACTCAAAATCAGTCGGTCTTAGTCAGTAACAAGGCTACACAAGGCAGGCCACTGATATGCACTCAAAATCAGTCGGTCTTAGTCAGTAACAAGGCCACACAAGGCATGCCACTAATATGTACTCAAAATCAGTCGGTCTTAGTCAGTAACAAGGCTACAGAAGGCATGCCACACGTATGCACTCAAAATCAGTTGGTCTTAGTCAGTAACAAGGCAACACAAGGCATGCCTACATATGAACTCAAAATCAGTCGGTCTTAGTTAGTAACAAGGCTACACAAGGCATGCCACACATATGCACTCACAATCAGTCGGTCTTAGTCAGTAACAACGCTACACAAGGCATGCCACACATATGCACTCAAACTCAGTCGGTCTTAGTCAGTAACAAGGCTACAAAAGGCATGCCACACATATGCACTCAAAATCAGTCGGTCTTAGTAAGTAACAACGCTACACAAGGCATGCCATACATATGCACTCAAAATCAGTCTGTCTTAGTCAGTATCAAGGCTACACAAGGCATGCCACTCATATGCACTCTAAATCAGTCGGTCTTAGTCAGTATCAAAGCTACACAAGGCATGCCATACATATGCACTCAAAATCAGTCGTTCTTAGTCAGTAACAAGGCTACACAAGGCATGCCACACATATGCACTCAAAATCAGTCGGTCTTAGTCAGTAACAAGGCTACACAAGGCAGGCCACTCATATGTACTCAAAATCAGTCGGTCTTAGTCAGTAACAAGGGTACACAAGGCATGCCACACATATGCACTCAAAATCAGTCAGTCTTAGTAACAAGGCTACACAAGGCATGCCACACATACGCACTCAAAATCAGTCGGTCTTAGTCAGTAACAAGGCTACACAAGGCATGCCACACATATGCACTCAAAATCAGTCGGTCTTAGTCAGTATCAAGGCAACACAATGCATGCCACTCATATGCACTCAAAATCAGTCGGTCTTAGTAAGTAACAAGGCTACACAAGGCATGCCACTCATATGTACTCAAAATCAGTCGGTCTTAATCAGTAACAAGGCTACACAAGGCATGCCACTCATATGCACTCAAAATCAGTCGGTCTTAGTCAGTATCAAGGCTACACAATGCATTCCACTCATATGCTCTCAAAATCAGTCGGTCTTAGTCAGTAACAAGGCTACACAAGGCATGCCACACATATGCACTCAAAATCAGTCGGTCTTAGTCAGTAACAAGGCTACACAAGGCATGCCACTCATATGTACTCAAAATCAGTCGGTCTTAGTCAGTATCAAAGCTACACAAGGCATGCCACACATATGCACTCAAAATTAGTCGGCCTTAGTCAGTAACAAGGCTACACAAGGCCACTCATATGCACTCAAAATCAGCCGGACTTAGTCAGTATCAAAGCTACACAAGGCATGCCACACATATGCACTCAAAATCAGTCTGTCTTAGTCAGTATCAAGGCTACACAAGTCATGCCACTCATATGCACTCAAAATCAGTCTGTCTTAGTCAGTATCAAGGCTACACAAGGCATGCTACTCATATGCACTCAAAATCAGTCGGTCTTAGTCAGTATCAAAGCTACACAAGGCATGCCATACATATGCACTCAAAATCAGTCTGTCTTAGTCAGTATCAAGGCTACACAAGGCATGCCACTCATATGCACTCAAAATCAGTCGGTCTTAGTCAGTATCAAAGCTACACAAGGCATGCCATACATATGCACTCAAAATCAGTCGATCTTAGTCAGTAACAAGGCTACACAAGGCATGCCACTCATACGCACTCAAAATCAGTCGGTCTTAGTCAGTAACAAGGCTACACAAGGCATGCCACTCATATGCACTCAAACCCAGTCTATCTTAGTCAGTATCAAGGCTACACAATGCATGCCACTCATATTCACTCAAAATCAGTCGGTCTTAGTCAGTAACAAGGCTACACAAGGCATGCCACTCATATGCACTCAAAATCAGTCGGTCTTAGTCAGTAACAAGGCTACAAAAGGCATGCCACACACATGTACTCAAAATCAGTCGGTCTTAGTCAGTAACAAGGCTACACAAGGCATGCTACACATATGCACTCAAAATCAGTCGGTCTTAGTCAGTATCAAGGCTACAGAATGCATGCCACTCATATGCACTCAAAATCAGTCGGTCTTAGTCAGTAACAAGGCTACAAAAGGCATGCCACACATATGCACACAAAATCAGTCGGTCTTAGTCAGTAACAAGGCTACACAAGGCATGCCACACATATGCACTCAAAATCAGTCAGTCTTAGTTAGTAACAAGGCTACACAAGGCATGCACTTATATGCACTCAAAATTAGTCGGTCTTAGTCAGTAACAAGGCTACACAAGGCATGCCACTCATATGCACTCAAAATCAGCCGGACTTAGTCAGTATCAAAGCTACACAAGGCATGCCATACATATGCACTCAAAATCAGTCGATCTTAGTCAGTAACAAGGCTACACAAGGCATGCCACTCATATGTACTCAAAATCAGTCGGTCTTAGTCAGTAACAAGGCTTCACAATGCATGCCACTCATATGAACTCAAAATCAGTTGGTCTTAGTCAGTATCAAAGCTACACAAGGCATGCCATACATATGCACTCAAAATTAGTCGGTCTTAGTCAGTAACAAGGCTACACAAGGCATGCCACTCATATGCACTCAAAATCAGCCGGACTTAGTCAGTATCAAAGCTACACAAGGCATGCACTTATATGCACTCAAAATTAGTCGGTCTTAGTCAGTAACAAGGCTACACAAGGCATGCCACTCATATGCACTTAAAATCAGCCGGACTTAGTCAGTATCAAAGCTACACAAGGCATGCCACACATATGCACTCAAAATCAGTCGGTCTTACTCAGTATCAAAGCTACACAAGGCATGCCATACATATGCACTCAAAATCAGTCTGTCTTAGTCAGTATCAAGGCTACACAAGGCATGCCCCTCATATGCACTCAAAATCAGTCGGTCTTAGTCAGTATCAAAGTTAAACAAGGCATGCCATACATATGCACTCAAAATCAGTCGATCTTAGTCAGTAACAAGGCTACACAAGGCATGCCACTCATATGCACTCAAAATCAGTCGGTCTTAGTCAGTAACAAGGCTACACAAGGCATGCCACTTATATGCACTCAAAATCAGTCGGTCTTAGCCAGTAACAAGGCTACACAAGGCATGCCACTCATATGTACTCAAAATCAGTCGGTCTTAGTCAGTAACAAGGCTTCACAATGCATGCCACTCATATGAACTCAAAATCAGTCGGTCTTAGTCAGTAACAAGGCTACACAAGGCATGCCACACATATGCACTCAAAATCAGTCGGTCTTAGTCAGTAACAAGGCTACACAAGGCAGGCCACTCATATGCACTCAAAATCAGTCGGTCTTAGTCAGTAACAAGGCCACACAAGGCATGCCACTAATATGTACTCAAAATCAGTCGGTCTTAGTCAGTAACAAGGCTACAGAAGGCATGCCACACATATGCACTCAAAATCAGTTCGTCTTAGTCAGTAAAAAGGCTACACAAGGCATGCCACACATATTCACTCAAAATCAGTCGGTCTTCGTCAGTAACAAGGCTACACAAGGCATGCCACACATATGTACTCAAAATCAGTCGGTCTTAGTCAGTAACAAGGCTACACAAGGCATGCTACACATATGTACTCAAAATCAGTCGGTCTTAGTCAGTAACAAGGGTACACAAGGCATGCCACACCTATGTACTCAAAATCAGTCGGTCTTAGTCAGTAACAAGGCTACAGAAGGCATGCCACACATATGCACTCAAAATCAGTCGGTCTTAGTCAGTAACAAGGCTACACAAGGCATGCCACTTATATGTACTCAAAATCAGTCGGTCTTAGTCAGTAACAAGGCTACACAAGGCATGCCACACATACGCACTCAAAATCAGTTGGTCTTAGTCAGTAAAAAGGCTACACAAGGCATGCCACACATATTCACTCAAAATCAGTCGGTCTTCGTCAGTAACAAGGCTACACAAGGCATGCCACTCATATGCACTCAAAATCAATCGGTCTTAGTCAGTATCAAAGCTACACAAGGCATGTCATATGCACTCAAAATCAGTCGGTCTTAGTCAGTAACAAGGCTACACAAGGCAGGCCACTCATATGTACTCAAAATCAGTCGGTCTTAGTCAGTAACAAGGGTACACAAGGCATGCCACACATATGCACTCAAAATCAGTCAGTCTTAGTAACAAGGCTACACAAGGCATGCCACACATACGCACTCAAAATCAGTCGGTCTTAGTCAGTAACAAGGCTACACAAGGCATGCCACACATATGCACTCAAAATCAGTCGGTCTTAGTCAGTATCAAGGCAACACAATGCATGCCACTCATATGCACTCAAAATCAGTCGGTCTTAGTAAGTAACAAGGCTACACAAGGCATGCCACTCATATGTACTCAAAATCAGTCGGTCTTAATCAGTAACAAGGCTACACAAGGCATGCCACTCATATGCACTCAAAATCAGTCGGTCTTAGTCAGTATCAAGGCTACACAATGCATTCCACTCATATGCTCTCAAAATCAGTCGGTCTTAGTCAGTAACAAGGCTACACAAGGCATGCCACACATATGCACTCAAAATCAGTCGGTCTTAGTCAGTAACAAGGCTACACAAGGCATGCCACACATATGCACTCAAAATCAGTCGGTCTTAGTCAGTAACAAGGCTACACAAGGCAGGCCACTGATATGCACTCAAAATTAGTCGGCCTTAGTCAGTAACAAGGCTACACAAGGCATGCCACTCATATGCACTCAAAATCAGCCGGACTTAGTCAGTAACAAGGCTACAGAAGGCATGCCACACGTATGCACTCAAAATCAGTTGGTCTTAGTCAGTAACAAGGCAACACAAGGCATGCCTACATATGAACTCAAAATCAGTCGGTCTTAGTTAGTAACAAGGCTACACAAGGCATGCCACACATATGCACTCACAATCAGTCGGTCTTAGTCAGTAACAACGCTACACAAGGCATGCCACACATATGCACTCAAACTCAGTCGGTCTTAGTCAGTAACAAGGCTACAAAAGGCATGCCACACATATGCACTCAAAATCAGTCGGTCTTAGTAAGTAACAACGCTACACAAGGCATGCCATACATATGCACTCAAAATCAGTCTGTCTTAGTCAGTATCAAGGCTACACAAGGCATGCCACTCATATGCACTCTAAATCAGTCGGTCTTAGTCAGTATCAAAGCTACACAAGGCATGCCATACATATGCACTCAAAATCAGTCGTTCTTAGTCAGTAACAAGGCTACACAAGGCATGCCACACATATGCACTCAAAATCAGTCGGTCTTAGTCAGTAACAAGGCTACACAAGGCAGGCCACTCATATGTACTCAAAATCAGTCGGTCTTAGTCAGTAACAAGGGTACACAAGGCATGCCACACATATGCACTCAAAATCAGTCAGTCTTAGTAACAAGGCTACACAAGGCATGCCACACATACGCACTCAAAATCAGTCGGTCTTAGTCAGTAACAAGGCTACACAAGGCATGCCACACATATGCACTCAAAATCAGTCGGTCTTAGTCAGTATCAAGGCAACACAATGCATGCCACTCATATGCACTCAAAATCAGTCGGTCTTAGTAAGTAACAAGGCTACACAAGGCATGCCACTCATATGTACTCAAAATCAGTCGGTCTTAATCAGTAACAAGGCTACACAAGGCATGCCACTCATATGCACTCAAAATCAGTCGGTCTTAGTCAGTATCAAGGCTACACAATGCATTCCACTCATATGCTCTCAAAATCAGTCGGTCTTAGTCAGTAACAAGGCTACACAAGGCATGCCACACATATGCACTCAAAATCAGTCGGTCTTAGTCAGTAACAAGGCTACACAAGGCATGCCACTCATATGTACTCAAAATCAGTCGGTCTTAGTCAGTATCAAAGCTACACAAGGCATGCCACACATATGCACTCAAAATTAGTCGGCCTTAGTCAGTAACAAGGCTACACAAGGCATGCCACTCATATGCACTCAAAATCAGCCGGACTTAGTCAGTATCAAAGCTACACAAGGCATGCCACACATATGCACTCAAAATCAGTCTGTCTTAGTCAGTATCAAGGCTACACAAGTCATGCCACTCATATGCACTCAAAATCAGTCTGTCTTAGTCAGTATCAAGGCTACACAAGGCATGCCACTCATACGCACTCAAAATCAGTCGGTCTTAGTCAGTAACAAGGCTACACAAGGCATGCCACTCATATGCACTCAAACCCAGTCTATCTTAGTCAGTATCAAGGCTACACAATGCATGCCACTCATATTCACTCAAAATCAGTCGGTCTTAGTCAGTAACAAGGCTACACAAGGCATGCCACTCATATGCACTCAAAATCAGTCGGTCTTAGTCAGTAACAAGGCTACAAAAGGCATGCCACACACATGTACTCAAAATCAGTCGGTCTTAGTCAGTAACAAGGCTACACAAGGCATGCTACACATATGCACTCAAAATCAGTCGGTCTTAGTCAGTATCAAGGCTACAGAATGCATGCCACTCATATGCACTCAAAATCAGTCGGTCTTAGTCAGTAACAAGGCTACAAAAGGCATGCCACACATATGCACACAAAATCAGTCGGTCTTAGTCAGTAACAAGGCTACACAAGGCATGCCACACATATGCACTCAAAATCAGTCAGTCTTAGTTAGTAACAAGGCTACACAAGGCATGCACTTATATGCACTCAAAATTAGTCGGTCTTAGTCAGTAACAAGGCTACACAAGGCATGCCACTCATATGCACTCAAAATCAGCCGGACTTAGTCAGTATCAAAGCTACACAAGGCATGCCATACATATGCACTCAAAATCAGTCGATCTTAGTCAGTAACAAGGCTACACAAGGCATGCCACTCATATGTACTCAAAATCAGTCGGTCTTAGTCAGTAACAAGGCTTCACAATGCATGCCACTCATATGAACTCAAAATCAGTTGGTCTTAGTCAGTATCAAAGCTACACAAGGCATGCCATACATATGCACTCAAAATCAGTCGATCTTAGTCAGTAACAAGGCTACACAAGGCATGCCACTCATATGTACTCAAAATCAGTCGGTCTTACTCAGTATCAAAGCTACACAAGGCATGCCATACATATGCACTCAAAATCAGTCTGTCTTAGTCAGTATCAAGGCTACACAAGGCATGCCCCTCATATGCACTCAAAATCAGTCGGTCTTAGTCAGTATCAAAGCTAAACAAGGCATGCCATACATATGCACTCAAAATCAGTCGATCTTAGTCAGTAACAAGGCTACACAAGGCATGCCACTCATATGCACTCAAAATCAGTCGGTCTTAGTCAGTAACAAGGCTACACAAGGCATGCCACTTATATGCACTCAAAATCAGTCGGTCTTAGCCAGTAACAAGGCTACACAAGGCATGCCACTCATATGTACTCAAAATCAGTCGGTCTTAGTCAGTAACAAGGCTTCACAATGCATGCCACTCATATGAACTCAAAATCAGTCGGTCTTAGTCAGTAACAAGGCTACACAAGGCATGCCACACATATGCACTCAAAATCAGTCGGTCTTAGTCAGTAACAAGGCTACACAAGGCAGGCCACTCATATGCACTCAAAATCAGTCGGTCTTAGTCAGTAACAAGGCCACACAAGGCATGCCACTAATATGTACTCAAAATCAGTCGGTCTTAGTCAGTAACAAGGCTACAGAAGGCATGCCACACATATGCACTCAAAATCAGTTCGTCTTAGTCAGTAAAAAGGCTACACAAGGCATGCCACACATATTCACTCAAAATCAGTCGGTCTTCGTCAGTAACAAGGGTACACAAGGCATGCCACACATATGCACTCAAAATCAGTCGGTCTTCGTCAGTAACAAGGCTACACAAGGCATGCCACACATATGTACTCAAAATCAGTCGGTCTTAGTCAGTAACAAGGCTACACAAGGCATGCTACACATATGTACTCAAAATCAGTCGGTCTTAGTCAGTAACAAGGGTACACAAGGCATGCCACACCTATGTACTCAAAATCAGTCGGTCTTAGTCAGTAACAAGGCTACAGAAGGCATGCCACACATATGCACTCAAAATCAGTCGGTCTTAGTCAGTAACAAGGCTACACAAGGCATGCCACTTATATGTACTCAAAATCAGTCGGTCTTAGTCAGTAACAAGGCTACACAAGGCATGCCACACATACGCACTCAAAATCAGTTGGTCTTAGTCAGTAAAAAGGCTACACAAGGCATGCCACACATATGCACTCAAAATCAGTCGGTCTTAGTCAGTAACAAGGCTACACAAGGCAGGCCACTGATATGCACTCAAAATCAGTCGGTCTTAGTCAGTAACAAGGCCACACAAGGCATGCCACTAATATGTACTCAAAATCAGTCGGTCTTAGTCAGTAACAAGGCTACAGAAGGCATGCCACACGTATGCACTCAAAATCAGTTGGTCTTAGTCAGTAACAAGGCAACACAAGGCATGCCTACATATGAACTCAAAATCAGTCGGTCTTAGTTAGTAACAAGGCTACACAAGGCATGCCACACATATGCACTCACAATCAGTCGGTCTTAGTCAGTAACAACGCTACACAAGGCATGCCACACATATGCACTCAAACTCAGTCGGTCTTAGTCAGTAACAAGGCTACAAAAGGCATGCCACACATATGCACTCAAAATCAGTCGGTCTTAGTAAGTAACAACGCTACACAAGGCATGCCATACATATGCACTCAAAATCAGTCTGTCTTAGTCAGTATCAAGGCTACACAAGGCATGCCACTCATATGCACTCTAAATCAGTCGGTCTTAGTCAGTATCAAAGCTACACAAGGCATGCCATACATATGCACTCAAAATCAGTCGTTCTTAGTCAGTAACAAGGCTACACAAGGCATGCCACACATATGCACTCAAAATCAGTCGGTCTTAGTCAGTAACAAGGCTACACAAGGCAGGCCACTCATATGTACTCAAAATCAGTCGGTCTTAGTCAGTAACAAGGGTACACAAGGCATGCCACACATATGCACTCAAAATCAGTCAGTCTTAGTAACAAGGCTACACAAGGCATGCCACACATACGCACTCAAAATCAGTCGGTCTTAGTCAGTAACAAGGCTACACAAGGCATGCCACACATATGCACTCAAAATCAGTCGGTCTTAGTCAGTATCAAGGCAACACAATGCATGCCACTCATATGCACTCAAAATCAGTCGGTCTTAGTAAGTAACAAGGCTACACAAGGCATGCCACTCATATGTACTCAAAATCAGTCGGTCTTAATCAGTAACAAGGCTACACAAGGCATGCCACTCATATGCACTCAAAATCAGTCGGTCTTAGTCAGTATCAAGGCTACACAATGCATTCCACTCATATGCTCTCAAAATCAGTCGGTCTTAGTCAGTAACAAGGCTACACAAGGCATGCCACACATATGCACTCAAAATCAGTCGGTCTTAGTCAGTAACAAGGCTACACAAGGCATGCCACTCATATGTACTCAAAATCAGTCGGTCTTAGTCAGTATCAAAGCTACACAAGGCATGCCACACATATGCACTCAAAATTAGTCGGCCTTAGTCAGTAACAAGGCTACACAAGGCATGCCACTCATATGCACTCAAAATCAGCCGGACTTAGTCAGTATCAAAGCTACACAAGGCATGCCACACATATGCACTCAAAATCAGTCTGTCTTAGTCAGTATCAAGGCTACACAAGTCATGCCACTCATATGCACTCAAAATCAGTCTGTCTTAGTCAGTATCAAGGCTACACAAGGCATGCTACTCATATGCACTCAAAATCAGTCGGTCTTAGTCAGTATCAAAGCTACACAAGGCATGCCATACATATGCACTCAAAATCAGTCTGTCTTAGTCAGTATCAAGGCTACACAAGGCATGCCACTCATATGCACTCAAAATCAGTCGGTCTTAGTCAGTATCAAAGCTACACAAGGCATGCCATACATATGCACTCAAAATCAGTCGATCTTAGTCAGTAACAAGGCTACACAAGGCATGCCACTCATACGCACTCAAAATCAGTCGGTCTTAGTCAGTAACAAGGCTACACAAGGCATGCCACTCATATGCACTCAAACCCAGTCTATCTTAGTCAGTATCAAGGCTACACAATGCATGCCACTCATATTCACTCAAAATCAGTCGGTCTTAGTCAGTAACAAGGCTACACAAGGCATGCCACTCATATGCACTCAAAATCAGTCGGTCTTAGTCAGTAACAAGGCTACAAAAGGCATGCCACACACATGTACTCAAAATCAGTCGGTCTTAGTCAGTAACAAGGCTACACAAGGCATGCTACACATATGCACTCAAAATCAGTCGGTCTTAGTCAGTATCAAGGCTACAGAATGCATGCCACTCATATGCACTCAAAATCAGTCGGTCTTAGTCAGTAACAAGGCTACAAAAGGCATGCCACACATATGCACACAAAATCAGTCGGTCTTAGTCAGTAACAAGGCTACACAAGGCATGCCACACATATGCACTCAAAATCAGTCAGTCTTAGTTAGTAACAAGGCTACACAAGGCATGCACTTATATGCACTCAAAATTAGTCGGTCTTAGTCAGTAACAAGGCTACACAAGGCATGCCACTCATATGCACTCAAAATCAGCCGGACTTAGTCAGTATCAAAGCTACACAAGGCATGCCATACATATGCACTCAAAATCAGTCGATCTTAGTCAGTAACAAGGCTACACAAGGCATGCCACTCATATGTACTCAAAATCAGTCGGTCTTAGTCAGTAACAAGGCTTCACAATGCATGCCACTCATATGAACTCAAAATCAGTTGGTCTTAGTCAGTATCAAAGCTACACAAGGCATGCCATACATATGCACTCAAAATTAGTCGGTCTTAGTCAGTAACAAGGCTACACAAGGCATGCCACTCATATGCACTCAAAATCAGCCGGACTTAGTCAGTATCAAAGCTACACAAGGCATGCACTTATATGCACTCAAAATTAGTCGGTCTTAGTCAGTAACAAGGCTACACAAGGCATGCCACTCATATGCACTTAAAATCAGCCGGACTTAGTCAGTATCAAAGCTACACAAGGCATGCCACACATATGCACTCAAAATCAGTCGGTCTTACTCAGTATCAAAGCTACACAAGGCATGCCATACATATGCACTCAAAATCAGTCTGTCTTAGTCAGTATCAAGGCTACACAAGGCATGCCCCTCATATGCACTCAAAATCAGTCGGTCTTAGTCAGTATCAAAGTTAAACAAGGCATGCCATACATATGCACTCAAAATCAGTCGATCTTAGTCAGTAACAAGGCTACACAAGGCATGCCACTCATATGCACTCAAAATCAGTCGGTCTTAGTCAGTAACAAGGCTACACAAGGCATGCCACTTATATGCACTCAAAATCAGTCGGTCTTAGCCAGTAACAAGGCTACACAAGGCATGCCACTCATATGTACTCAAAATCAGTCGGTCTTAGTCAGTAACAAGGCTTCACAATGCATGCCACTCATATGAACTCAAAATCAGTCGGTCTTAGTCAGTAACAAGGCTACACAAGGCATGCCACACATATGCACTCAAAATCAGTCGGTCTTAGTCAGTAACAAGGCTACACAAGGCAGGCCACTCATATGCACTCAAAATCAGTCGGTCTTAGTCAGTAACAAGGCCACACAAGGCATGCCACTAATATGTACTCAAAATCAGTCGGTCTTAGTCAGTAACAAGGCTACAGAAGGCATGCCACACATATGCACTCAAAATCAGTTCGTCTTAGTCAGTAAAAAGGCTACACAAGGCATGCCACACATATTCACTCAAAATCAGTCGGTCTTCGTCAGTAACAAGGCTACACAAGGCATGCCACACATATGTACTCAAAATCAGTCGGTCTTAGTCAGTAACAAGGCTACACAAGGCATGCTACACATATGTACTCAAAATCAGTCGGTCTTAGTCAGTAACAAGGGTACACAAGGCATGCCACACCTATGTACTCAAAATCAGTCGGTCTTAGTCAGTAACAAGGCTACAGAAGGCATGCCACACATATGCACTCAAAATCAGTCGGTCTTAGTCAGTAACAAGGCTACACAAGGCATGCCACTTATATGTACTCAAAATCAGTCGGTCTTAGTCAGTAACAAGGCTACACAAGGCATGCCACACATACGCACTCAAAATCAGTTGGTCTTAGTCAGTAAAAAGGCTACACAAGGCATGCCACACATATTCACTCAAAATCAGTCGGTCTTCGTCAGTAACAAGGCTACACAAGGCATGCCACTCATATGCACTCAAAATCAATCGGTCTTAGTCAGTATCAAAGCTACACAAGGCATGTCATATGCACTCAAAATCAGTCGGTCTTAGTCAGTAACAAGGCTACACAAGGCAGGCCACTCATATGTACTCAAAATCAGTCGGTCTTAGTCAGTAACAAGGGTACACAAGGCATGCCACACATATGCACTCAAAATCAGTCAGTCTTAGTAACAAGGCTACACAAGGCATGCCACACATACGCACTCAAAATCAGTCGGTCTTAGTCAGTAACAAGGCTACACAAGGCATGCCACACATATGCACTCAAAATCAGTCGGTCTTAGTCAGTATCAAGGCAACACAATGCATGCCACTCATATGCACTCAAAATCAGTCGGTCTTAGTAAGTAACAAGGCTACACAAGGCATGCCACTCATATGTACTCAAAATCAGTCGGTCTTAATCAGTAACAAGGCTACACAAGGCATGCCACTCATATGCACTCAAAATCAGTCGGTCTTAGTCAGTATCAAGGCTACACAATGCATTCCACTCATATGCTCTCAAAATCAGTCGGTCTTAGTCAGTAACAAGGCTACACAAGGCATGCCACACATATGCACTCAAAATCAGTCGGTCTTAGTCAGTAACAAGGCTACACAAGGCATGCCACTCATATGTACTCAAAATCAGTCGGTCTTAGTCAGTATCAAAGCTACACAAGGCATGCCACACATATGCACTCAAAATTAGTCGGCCTTAGTCAGTAACAAGGCTACACAAGGCATGCCACTCATATGCACTCAAAATCAGCCGGACTTAGTCAGTATCAAAGCTACACAAGGCATGCCACACATATGCACTCAAAATCAGTCTGTCTTAGTCAGTATCAAGGCTACACAAGTCATGCCACTCATATGCACTCAAAATCAGTCTGTCTTAGTCAGTATCAAGGCTACACAAGGCATGCTACTCATATGCACTCAAAATCAGTCGGTCTTAGTCAGTATCAAAGCTACACAAGGCATGCCATACATATGCACTCAAAATCAGTCTGTCTTAGTCAGTATCAAGGCTACACAAGGCATGCCACTCATATGCACTCAAAATCAGTCGGTCTTAGTCAGTATCAAAGCTACACAAGGCATGCCATACATATGCACTCAAAATCAGTCGATCTTAGTCAGTAACAAGGCTACACAAGGCATGCCACTCATACGCACTCAAAATCAGTCGGTCTTAGTCAGTAACAAGGCTACACAAGGCATGCCACTCATATGCACTCAAAACCAGTCTATCTTAGTCAGTATCAAGGCTACACAATGCATGCCACTCATATTCACTCACAATCAGTCGGTCTTAGTCAGTAACAAGGCTACACAAGGCATGCCACTCATATGCACTCAAAATCAGTCGGTCTTAGTCAGTAACAAGGCTACAAAAGGCATGCCACACACATGTACTCAAAATCAGTCGGTCTTAGTCAGTAACAAGGCTACACAAGGCATGCTACACATATGCACTCAAAATCAGTCGGTCTTAGTCAGTATCAAGGCTACAGAATGCATGCCACTCATATGCACTCAAAATCAGTCGGTCTTAGTCAGTAACAAGGCTACAAAAGGCATGCCACACATATGCACACAAAATCAGTCGGTCTTAGTCAGTAACAAGGCTACACAAGGCATGCCACACATATGCACTCAAAATCAGTCAGTCTTAGTTAGTAACAAGGCTACACAAGGCATGCACTTATATGCACTCAAAGTTAGTCGGTCTTAGTCAGTAACAAGGCTACACAAGGCATGCCACTCATATGCACTCAAAATCAGCCGGACTTAGTCAGTATCAAAGCTACACAAGGCATGCCACACATATGCACTCAAAATCAGTCTGTCTTAGTCAGTATCAAGGCTACACAAGGCATGCCACTCATATGCACTCAAAATCAGTCGGTCTTACTCAGTATCAAAGCTACACAAGGCATGCCATACATATGCACTCAAAATCAGTCTGTCTTAGTCAGTATCAAGGCTACACAAGGCATGCCCCTCATATGCACTCAAAATCAGTCGGTCTTAGTCAGTATCAAAGCTACACAAGGCATGCCATACATATGCACTCAAAATCAGTCGATCTTAGTCAGTAACAAGGCTACACAAGGCATGCCACTCATATGTACTCAAAATCAGTCGGTCTTAGTCAGTAACAAGGCTTCACAATGCATGCCACTCATATGAACTCAAAATCAGTCGGTCTTAGTCAGTATCAAAGCTACACAAGGCATGCCATACATATGCACTCAAAATTAGTCGGTCTTAGTCAGTAACAAGGCTACACAAGGCATGCCACTCATATGCACTCAAAATCAGCCGGACTTAGTCAGTATCAAAGCTACACAAGGCATGCATTTATATGCACTCAAAATTAGTCGGTCTTAGTCAGTAACAAGGCTACACAAGGCATGTCACACATACGCACTCAAAATCAGTCGGTCTTAGTCAGTAACAAGGCTACACAAGGCATGCCACTCATATGCACTCAAAATCAGTCGGTCTTAGTCAGTAACAAGGCTACACAAGGCATGCCACTTATATGCACTCAAAATCAGTCGGTCTTAGCCAGTAACAAGGCTACACAAGGCATGCCACTCATATGTACTCAAAATCAGTCGGTCTTAGTCAGTAACAAGGCTTCACAATGCATGCCACTCATATGAACTCAAAATCAGTCGGTCTTAGTCAGTAACAAGGCTACACAAGGCATGCCACACATATGCACTCAAAATCAGTCGGTCTTAGTCAGTAACAAGGCTACACAAGGCAGGCCACTCATATGCACTCAAAATCAGTCGGTCTTAGTCAGTAACAAGGCCACACAAGGCATGCCACTAATATGTACTCAAAATCAGTCGGTCTTAGTCAGTAACAAGGCTACAGAAGGCATGCCACACATATGCACTCAAAATCAGTTCGTCTTAGTCAGTAAAAAGGCTACACAAGGCATGCCACACATATTCACTCAAAATCAGTCGGTCTTCGTCAGTAACAAGGGTACACAAGGCATGCCACACATATGCACTCAAAATCAGTCGGTCTTCGTCAGTAACAAGGCTACACAAGGCATGCCACACATATGTACTCAAAATCAGTCGGTCTTAGTCAGTAACAAGGCTACACAAGGCATGCTACACATATGTACTCAAAATCAGTCGGTCTTAGTCAGTAACAAGGGTACACAAGGCATGCCACACCTATGTACTCAAAATCAGTCGGTCTTAGTCAGTATCAAAGCTACACAAGGCATGCCACACATATGCACTCAAAATTAGTCGGCCTTAGTCAGTAACAAGGCTACACAAGGCATGCCACTCATATGCACTCAAAATCAGCCGGACTTAGTCAGTATCAAAGCTACACAAGGCATGCCACACATATGCACTCAAAATCAGTCTGTCTTAGTCAGTATCAAGGCTACACAAGTCATGCCACTCATATGCACTCAAAATCAGTCTGTCTTAGTCAGTATCAAGGCTACACAAGGCATGCTACTCATATGCACTCAAAATCAGTCGGTCTTAGTCAGTATCAAAGCTACACAAGGCATGCCATACATATGCACTCAAAATCAGTCTGTCTTAGTCAGTATCAAGGCTACACAAGGCATGCCACTCATATGCACTCAAAATCAGTCGGTCTTAGTCAGTATCAAAGCTACACAAGGCATGCCATACATATGCACTCAAAATCAGTCGATCTTAGTCAGTAACAAGGCTACACAAGGCATGCCACTCATACGCACTCAAAATCAGTCGGTCTTAGTCAGTAACAAGGCTACACAAGGCATGCCACTCATATGCACTCAAAACCAGTCTATCTTAGTCAGTATCAAGGCTACACAATGCATGCCACTCATATTCACTCACAATCAGTCGGTCTTAGTCAGTAACAAGGCTACACAAGGCATGCCACTCATATGCACTCAAAATCAGTCGGTCTTAGTCAGTAACAAGGCTACAAAAGGCATGCCACACACATGTACTCAAAATCAGTCGGTCTTAGTCAGTAACAAGGCTACACAAGGCATGCTACACATATGCACTCAAAATCAGTCGGTCTTAGTCAGTATCAAGGCTACAGAATGCATGCCACTCATATGCACTCAAAATCAGTCGGTCTTAGTCAGTAACAAGGCTACAAAAGGCATGCCACACATATGCACACAAAATCAGTCGGTCTTAGTCAGTAACAAGGCTACACAAGGCATGCCACACATATGCACTCAAAATCAGTCAGTCTTAGTTAGTAACAAGGCTACACAAGGCATGCACTTATATGCACTCAAAGTTAGTCGGTCTTAGTCAGTAACAAGGCTACACAAGGCATGCCACTCATATGCACTCAAAATCAGCCGGACTTAGTCAGTATCAAAGCTACACAAGGCATGCCACACATATGCACTCAAAATCAGTCTGTCTTAGTCAGTATCAAGGCTACACAAGGCATGCCACTCATATGCACTCAAAATCAGTCGGTCTTACTCAGTATCAAAGCTACACAAGGCATGCCATACATATGCACTCAAAATCAGTCTGTCTTAGTCAGTATCAAGGCTACACAAGGCATGCCCCTCATATGCACTCAAAATCAGTCGGTCTTAGTCAGTATCAAAGCTACACAAGGCATGCCATACATATGCACTCAAAATCAGTCGATCTTAGTCAGTAACAAGGCTACACAAGGCATGCCACTCATATGTACTCAAAATCAGTCGGTCTTAGTCAGTAACAAGGCTTCACAATGCATGCCACTCATATGAACTCAAAATCAGTCGGTCTTAGTCAGTATCAAAGCTACACAAGGCATGCCATACATATGCACTCAAAATTAGTCGGTCTTAGTCAGTAACAAGGCTACACAAGGCATGCCACTCATATGCACTCAAAATCAGCCGGACTTAGTCAGTATCAAAGCTACACAAGGCATGCATTTATATGCACTCAAAATTAGTCGGTCTTAGTCAGTAACAAGGCTACACAAGGCATGTCACACATACGCACTCAAAATCAGTCGGTCTTAGTCAGTAACAAGGCTACACAAGGCATGCCACTCATATGCACTCAAAATCAGTCGGTCTTAGTCAGTAACAAGGCTACACAAGGCATGCCACTTATATGCACTCAAAATCAGTCGGTCTTAGCCAGTAACAAGGCTACACAAGGCATGCCACTCATATGTACTCAAAATCAGTCGGTCTTAGTCAGTAACAAGGCTTCACAATGCATGCCACTCATATGAACTCAAAATCAGTCGGTCTTAGTCAGTAACAAGGCTACACAAGGCATGCCACACATATGCACTCAAAATCAGTCGGTCTTAGTCAGTAACAAGGCTACACAAGGCAGGCCACTCATATGCACTCAAAATCAGTCGGTCTTAGTCAGTAACAAGGCCACACAAGGCATGCCACTAATATGTACTCAAAATCAGTCGGTCTTAGTCAGTAACAAGGCTACAGAAGGCATGCCACACATATGCACTCAAAATCAGTTCGTCTTAGTCAGTAAAAAGGCTACACAAGGCATGCCACACATATTCACTCAAAATCAGTCGGTCTTCGTCAGTAACAAGGGTACACAAGGCATGCCACACATATGCACTCAAAATCAGTCGGTCTTCGTCAGTAACAAGGCTACACAAGGCATGCCACACATATGTACTCAAAATCAGTCGGTCTTAGTCAGTAACAAGGCTACACAAGGCATGCTACACATATGTACTCAAAATCAGTCGGTCTTAGTCAGTAACAAGGGTACACAAGGCATGCCACACCTATGTACTCAAAATCAGTCGGTCTTAGTCAGTAACAAGGCTACAGAAGGCATGCCACACATATGCACTCAAAATCAGTTGGTCTTAGTCAGTAAAAAGGCTACACAAGGCATGCCACTCATATGCACTCAAAATCAATCGGTCTTAGTCAGTATCAAAGCTACACAAGGCATGTCATATTCCCTCAAAATCAGTCGGTCTTAGTCAGTATCAAAGCTACACAAGGCATGTTATATGCACTCAAAATCAGTCGGTCTTAGTCAGTATCAAGGCTACACAATGCATGCCACTCATATGTACTCAAAATCAGTCGGTCTTAGTCAGTAACAAGGGTACACAAGGCATGCCACACATATGCACTCAAAATCAGTCGGTCTTAGTCAGTATCAAGGCTACACAATGCATGCCACTCATATGTACTCAAAATCAGTCGGTCTTAGTCAGTAACAAGGGTACACAAGGCATGCCACACAGATGCACTCAAAATCAGTTGGTCTTAGTAACAAGGCTACACAAGGCATGTCACACATACGCACTCAAAATCAGTCGGTCTTAGTCAGTAACAAGGCTACACAAGGCATGCCACACATATGCACTCAAAATCAGTCGGTCTTAGTCAGTATCAAGGCAACACAATGCATGCCACTCATATGCACTCAAAATCAGTCGGTCTTAGTCAGTAACAAGGCTACACAAGGCATGCCACTCATATGTACTCAAAATCAGTCGGTCTTAATCAGTAACAAGGCTACACAAGGCATGCCACACATATGCACTCAAAATCAGTCGGTCTTAGTCAGTAACAAGGCTACACAAGGCATGCCACTCATATGCACTCAAAATCAGTCGGTCTTAGTCAGTATCAAGGCTACACAATGCATGCCACTCATATGCTCTCAAAATCAGTCGGTCTTAGTCAGTAACAAGGCTACACAAGGCATGCCACACATATGCACTCAAAATCAGTCGGTCTTAGTCAGTAACAAGGCTACACAAGGCATGCCACTCATATGTACTCAAAATCAGTCGGTCTTAGTCAGTAACAAGGCTACACAAGGCATGCTACACATATGCACTCAAAATCAGTCGGTCTTAGTCAGTATCAAGGCTACAGAATGCATGCCACTCATATGCACTCAAAATCAGTCGGTCTTAGTCAGTAACAAGGCTACAAAAGGCATGCCACACATATGCACACAAAATCAGTCGGTCTTAGTCAGTAACAAGGCTACACAAGGCATGCCACACATATGCACTCAAAATCAGTCAGTCTTAGTTAGTAACAAGGCTACACAAGGCATGCACTTATATGCACTCAAAATTAGTCGGTCTTAGTCAGTAACAAGGCTACACAAGGCATGCCACTCATATGCACTCAAAATCAGTCTGTCTTAGTCAGTATCAAGGCTACACAAGGCATGCCACTCATATGCACTCAAAATCAGTCGGTCTTACTCAGTATCAAAGCTACACAAGGCATGCCATACATATGCACTCAAAATCAGTCTGTCTTAGTCAGTATCAAGGCTACACAAGGCATGCCCCTCATATGCACTCAAAATCAGTCGGTCTTAGTCAGTATCAAAGCTACACAAGGCATGCCATATATATGCACTCAAAATCAGTCGATCTTAGTCAGTAACAAGGCTACACAAGGCATGCCACTCATATGCACTCAAAATCAGTCGGTCTTAGTCAGTAACAAGGCTACACAAGGCATGCCACTTATATGCACTCAAAATCAGTCGGTCTTAGCCAGTAACAAGGCTACACAAGGCATGCCACTCATATGTACTCAAAATCAGTCGGTCTTAGTCAGTAACAAGGCTTCACAATGCATGCCACTCATATGAACTCAAAATCAGTCGGTCTTATTCAGTATCAAAGCTACACAAGGCATTCCATACATATGCACTCAAAATCAGTCGGTCTTAGTCAGTAACAAGGCTTCACAATGCATGCCACTCATATGAACTCAAAATCAGTCGGTCTTAGTCAGTATCAAAGCTACACAAGGCATTCCATACATATGCACTCAAAATTAGTCGGTCTTAGTCAGTAACAAGGCTACACAAGGCATGCCACTCATATGCACTCAAAATCAGCCGGACTTAGTCAGTATCAAGGCTACACAAGGCATGCCACTCATATGCACTCAAAATCAGTCGGTCTTACTCAGTATCAAAGCTACACAAGGCATGCCATACATATGCACTCAAAATCAGTCTGTCTTAGTCAGTATCAAGGCTACACAAGGCATGCCCCTCATATGCACTCAAAATCAGTCGGTCTTACTCAGTATCAAAGCTACACAAGGCATGCCATACATATGCACTCAAAATCAGTCTGTCTTAGTCAGTAACAAGGCTACACAAGGCATGCCACTCATATGCACTCAAAATCAGTCGGTCTTAGTCAGTATCAAAGCTACACAAGGCATGCCATACATATGCACTCAAAATCAGTCGATCTTAGTCAGTAACAAGGCTACACAAGGCATGCCACTCATATGTACTCAAAATCAGTCGGTCTTAGTCAGTAACAAGGCTTCACAATGCATGCCACTCATATGAACTCAAAATCAGTCGGTCTTAGTCAGTATCAAAGCTACACAAGGCATGCCATACATATGCACTCAAAATTAGTCGGTCTTAGTCAGTAACAAGGCTACACAAGGCATGCCACTCATATGCACTCAAAATCAGCCGGACTTAGTCAGTATCAAAGCTACACAAGGCATGCATTTATATGCACTCAAAATTAGTCGGTCTTAGTCAGTAACAAGGCTACACAAGGCATGTCACACATACGCACTCAAAATCAGTCGGTCTTAGTCAGTAACAAGGCTACACAAGGCATGCCACTCATATGCACTCAAAATCAGTCGGTCTTAGTCAGTAACAAGGCTACACAAGGCATGCCACTTATATGCACTCAAAATCAGTCGGTCTTAGCCAGTAACAAGGCTACACAAGGCATGCCACTCATATGTACTCAAAATCAGTCGGTCTTAGTCAGTAACAAGGCTTCACAATGCATGCCACTCATATGAACTCAAAATCAGTCGGTCTTAGTCAGTAACAAGGCTACACAAGGCATGCCACACATATGCACTCAAAATCAGTCGGTCTTAGTCAGTAACAAGGCTACACAAGGCAGGCCACTCATATGCACTCAAAATCAGTCGGTCTTAGTCAGTAACAAGGCCACACAAGGCATGCCACTAATATGTACTCAAAATCAGTCGGTCTTAGTCAGTAACAAGGCTACAGAAGGCATGCCACACATATGCACTCAAAATCAGTTCGTCTTAGTCAGTAAAAAGGCTACACAAGGCATGCCACACATATTCACTCAAAATCAGTCGGTCTTTGTCAGTAACAAGGGTACACAAGGCATGCCACACATATGCACTCAAAATCAGTCGGTCTTCGTCAGTAACAAGGCTACACAAGGCATGCCACACATATGTACTCAAAATCAGTCGGTCTTAGTCAGTAACAAGGCTACACAAGGCATGCTACACATATGTACTCAAAATCAGTCGGTCTTAGTCAGTAACAAGGGTACACAAGGCATGCCACACCTATGTACTCAAAATCAGTCGGTCTTAGTCAGTAACAAGGCTACAGAAGGCATGCCACACATATGCACTCAAAATCAGTTGGTCTTAGTCAGTAAAAAGGCTACACAAGGCATGCCACTCATATGCACTCAAAATCAATCGGTCTTAGTCAGTATCAAAGCTACACAAGGCATGTCATATTCCCTCAAAATCAGTCGGTCTTAGTCAGTATCAAAGCTACACAAGGCATGTTATATGCACTCAAAATCAGTCGGTCTTAGTCAGTATCAAGGCTACACAATGCATGCCACTCATATGTACTCAAAATCAGTCGGTCTTAGTCAGTAACAAGGGTACACAAGGCATGCCACACATATGCACTCAAAATCAGTCGGTCTTAGTCAGTATCAAGGCTACACAATGCATGCCACTCATATGTACTCAAAATCAGTCGGTCTTAGTCAGTAACAAGGGTACACAAGGCATGCCACACAGATGCACTCAAAATCAGTTGGTCTTAGTAACAAGGCTACACAAGGCATGTCACACATACGCACTCAAAATCAGTCGGTCTTAGTCAGTAACAAGGCTACACAAGGCATGCCACACATATGCACTCAAAATCAGTCGGTCTTAGTCAGTATCAAGGCAACACAATGCATGCCACTCATATGCACTCAAAATCAGTCGGTCTTAGTCAGTAACAAGGCTACACAAGGCATGCCACTCATATGTACTCAAAATCAGTCGGTCTTAATCAGTAACAAGGCTACACAAGGCATGCCACACATATGCACTCAAAATCAGTCGGTCTTAGTCAGTAACAAGGCTACACAAGGCATGCCACTCATATGCACTCAAAATCAGTCGGTCTTAGTCAGTATCAAGGCTACACAATGCATGCCACTCATATGCTCTCAAAATCAGTCGGTCTTAGTCAGTAACAAGGCTACACAAGGCATGCCACACATATGCACTCAAAATCAGTCGGTCTTAGTCAGTAACAAGGCTACACAAGGCATGCCACTCATATGTACTCAAAATCAGTCGGTCTTAGTCAGTAACAAGGCTACACAAGGCATGCTACACATATGCACTCAAAATCAGTCGGTCTTAGTCAGTATCAAGGCTACAGAATGCATGCCACTCATATGCACTCAAAATCAGTCGGTCTTAGTCAGTAACAAGGCTACAAAAGGCATGCCACACATATGCACACAAAATCAGTCGGTCTTAGTCAGTAACAAGGCTACACAAGGCATGCCACACATATGCACTCAAAATCAGTCAGTCTTAGTTAGTAACAAGGCTACACAAGGCATGCACTTATATGCACTCAAAATTAGTCGGTCTTAGTCAGTAACAAGGCTACACAAGGCATGCCACTCATATGCACTCAAAATCAGTCTGTCTTAGTCAGTATCAAGGCTACACAAGGCATGCCACTCATATGCACTCAAAATCAGTCGGTCTTACTCAGTATCAAAGCTACACAAGGCATGCCATACATATGCACTCAAAATCAGTCTGTCTTAGTCAGTATCAAGGCTACACAAGGCATGCCCCTCATATGCACTCAAAATCAGTCGGTCTTAGTCAGTATCAAAGCTACACAAGGCATGCCATATATATGCACTCAAAATCAGTCGATCTTAGTCAGTAACAAGGCTACACAAGGCATGCCACTCATATGCACTCAAAATCAGTCGGTCTTAGTCAGTAACAAGGCTACACAAGGCATGCCACTTATATGCACTCAAAATCAGTCGGTCTTAGCCAGTAACAAGGCTACACAAGGCATGCCACTCATATGTACTCAAAATCAGTCGGTCTTAGTCAGTAACAAGGCTTCACAATGCATGCCACTCATATGAACTCAAAATCAGTCGGTCTTATTCAGTATCAAAGCTACACAAGGCATTCCATACATATGCACTCAAAATCAGTCGGTCTTAGTCAGTAACAAGGCTTCACAATGCATGCCACTCATATGAACTCAAAATCAGTCGGTCTTAGTCAGTATCAAAGCTACACAAGGCATTCCATACATATGCACTCAAAATTAGTCGGTCTTAGTCAGTAACAAGGCTACACAAGGCATGCCACTCATATGCACTCAAAATCAGCCGGACTTAGTCAGTATCAAGGCTACACAAGGCATGCCACTCATATGCACTCAAAATCAGTCGGTCTTACTCAGTATCAAAGCTACACAAGGCATGCCATACATATGCACTCAAAATCAGTCTGTCTTAGTCAGTATCAAGGCTACACAAGGCATGCCCCTCATATGCACTCAAAATCAGTCGGTCTTAGTCAGTATCAAAGCTACACAAGGCATGCCATACATATGCACTCAAAATCAGTCGATCTTAGTCAGTAACAAGGCTACACAAGGCATGCCACTCATATGCACTCAAAATCAGTCGGTCTTAGTCAGTAACAAGGCTACACAAGGCATGCCACTTATATGCACTCAAAATCAGTCGGTCTTAGCCAGTAACAAGGCTACACAAGGCATGCCACTCATATGTACTCAAAATCAGTCGGTCTTAGTCAGTAACAAGGCTTCACAATGCATGCCACTCATATGAACTCAAAATCAGTCGGTCTTAGTCAGTAACAAGGCTACACAAGGCATGCCACACATATGCACTCAAAATCAGTCGGTCTTAGTCAGTAACAAGGCTACACAAGGCAGGCCACTCATATGCACTCAAAATCAGTCGGTCTTAGTCAGTAACAAGGCCACACAAGGCATGCCACTAATATGTACTCAAAATCAGTCGGTCTTAGTCAGTAACAAGGCTACAGAAGGCATGCCACACATATGCACTCAAAATCAGTTCGTCTTAGTCAGTAAAAAGGCTACACAAGGCATGCCACACATATTCACTCAAAATCAGTCGGTCTTCGTCAGTAACAAGGGTACACAAGGCATGCCACACATATGCACTCAAAATCAGTCGGTCTTCGTCAGTAACAAGGCTACACAAGGCATGCCACACATATGTACTCAAAATCAGTCGGTCTTAGTCAGTAACAAGGCTACACAAGGCATGCTACACATATGTACTCAAAATCAGTCGATCTTAGTCAGTAACAAGGGTACACAAGGCATGCCACACCTATGTACTCAAAATCAGTCGGTCTTAGTCAGTAACAAGGCTACAGAAGGCATGCCACACATATGCACTCAAAATCAGTTGGTCTTAGTCAGTAAAAAGGCTACACAAGGCATGCCACTTATATGCACTCAAAATCAATCGGTCTTAGTCAGTATCAAAGCTACACAAGGCATGTCATATTCCCTCAAAATCAGTCGGTCTTAGTCAGTATCAAAGCTACACTAGGCATGTTATATGCACTCAAAATCAGTCGGTCTTAGTCAGTATCAAGGCTACACAATGCATGCCACTCATATGTACTCAAAATCAGTCGGTCTTAGTCAGTAACAAGGGTACACAAGGCATGCCACACATATGCACTCAAAATCAGTCGGTCTTAGTCAGTATCAAGGCTACACAATGCATGCCACTCATATGTACTCAAAATCAGTCGGTCTTAGTCAGTAACAAGGGTACACAAGGCATGCCACACAGATGCACTCAAAATCAGTTGGTCTTAGTAACAAGGCTACACAAGGCATGCCACACATACGCACTCAAAATCAGTCGGTCTTAGTCAGTAACAAGGCTACACAAGGCATGCCACACATATGCACTCAAAATCAGTCGGTCTTAGTCAGTATCAAGGCAACACAATGCATGCCACTCATATGCACTCAAAATCAGTCGGTCTTAGTCAGTAACAAGGCTACACAAGGCATGCCACTCATATGTACTCAAAATCAGTCGGTCTTAATCAGTAACAAGGCTACACAAGGCATGCCACACATATGCACTCAAAATCAGTCGGTCTTAGTCAGTAACAAGGCTACACAAGGCATGCCACTCATATGCACTCAAAATCAGTCGGTCTTAGTCAGTATCAAGGCTACACAATGCATGCCACTCATATGCTCTCAAAATCAGTCGGTCTTAGTCAGTAACAAGGCTACACAAGGCATGCCACACATATGCACTCAAAATCAGTCGGTCTTAGTCAGTAACAAGGCTACACAAGGCATGCCACTCATATGTTCTCAAAATCAGTCGGTCTTAGTCAGTAACAAGGCTACACAAGGCATGCCACACATACGCACTCAAAATCAGTTGGTCTTAGTCAGTAAAAAGGCTACACAAGGCATGCCACACATATTCACTCAAAATCAGTCGGTCTTCGTCAGTAACAAGGCTCTACAAGGCATGCCACTCATATGCACTCAAAATCAATCGGTCTTAGTCAGTATCAAAGCTACACAAGGCATGTCATATGCACTCAAAATCAGTCGGTCTTAGTCAGTATCAAGGCTACACAATGCATGCCACTCATATGTACTCAAAATCAGTCGGTCTTAGTCAGTAACAAGGGTACACAAGGCATGCCACACATATGCACTCAAAATCAGTCGGTCTTCGTCAGTAACAAGGCTACACAAGGCATGCCACACATATGTACTCAAAATCAGTCGGTCTTAGTCAGTAACAAGGCTACACAAGGCATGCTACACATATGTACTCAAAATCAGTCGGTCTTAGTCAGTAACAAGGGTACACAAGGCATGCCACACCTATGTACTCAAAATCAGTCGGTCTTAGTCAGTAACAAGGCTACAGAAGGCATGCCACACATATGCACTCAAAATCAGTTGGTCTTAGTCAGTAAAAAGGCTACACAAGGCATGCCACTCATATGCACTCAAAATCAATCGGTCTTAGTCAGTATCAAAGCTACACAAGGCATGTCATATTCACTCAAAATCAGTCGGTTTTAGTCAGTATCAAGGCTACACAATGCATGCCACTCATATGCTCTCAAAATCAGTCGGTCTTAGTCAGTAACAAGGCTACACAAGGCATGCCACACATATGCACTCAAAATCAGTCGGTCTTAGTCAGTAACAAGGCTACACAAGGCATGCCACTCATATGTACTCAAAATCAGTCGGTCTTAGTCAGTAACAAGGCTACACAAGGCATGCCACACATATGCACTCAAAATCAGTTGGTCTTAGTCAGTAACAAGGCTGCACAAGGCATGCCTCACATATGCACTCAAAATCAGTCGGTCTTAGTCAGTAAGAAGGCTACACAAGGCATGCCACACATATGCACTCAAAATCAGTCGGTCTTAGTCAGTAACAAGGCTACACAAGGCATGCCACTCATATGTACTCAAAATCAGTCGGTCTTAGTCAGTAACAAGGCTACACAAGGCATGCCACACATATGCACTCAAAATCAGTTGGTCTTAGTCAGTAACAAGGCTGCACAAGGCATGCCTCACATATGCACTCAAAATCAGTCGGTCTTAGTCAGTAAGAAGGCTACACAAGGCATGCCACACATATGCACTCAAAATCAGTCGGTCTTAGTCAGTAACAAGGCTACACAAGGCATGCCACTCATATGTACTAAAAATTCATTGACACTCCTAAAATAGTCTTAGTTTCATCTAATCACTTAATAGACGGTGATTTGAAGTCAGCAAATATTTAGTGCATAATACCAATTTAATGATGTCTATGAAAATTGTGATTATATCACAACTCGACTTCAATCTCTTGTCCCTTGATAACATATTTAGATGTTCATAATATGTATTTAAGTTCATTAAATAATTTTATAGACTTAATGTTTAAACTTTTGACTCTAAGACCACTACTTTCATGCATTTCAATTGTTTTGACAGGGTTTTGTGTGCGTACACAAATTGATGGCCAACTGTTTGTAAAACACGTACCTCTCTAAGCACACACGGGTCGGTAAATATTTTCCGTTCAGCCACAACACTCCGCCCACGCGTTGTTACTATAAAACGTAAAACATACAGAGTGGAATAAAAGGCACTTTTAAGCGGCTTTGCCGCTTACGTTCCGATTCAAAAACCTTCATTCAAGCTTACCCAATGATGTAATTACAAATAATCTTTTCCTGGAATACTTTAGTGACCATGTTAATCTTCATCGTCTTTTAAAAACGTTAATTCCTCCTCATACTAATGGTGTTTTCTTATCCAAAAATATTATAAGTAAGGTCCTGTATTAAAATATTACTTTGATTTTAATTTTTTCCTAAAGTGTCTCAATTAAAAAAACGCAAAAGGTTATAGTTGTAAATAATAACACACAGCCTCGTGTGTCATATGTTATTAACTATGACTTTGTTATTGCAGAGTTTTCATACGTCCTGGTTTTGAGGCTGCGAATCCTGTTTTTTGTGATGGTATATTTCATTACCGGAAAGTAACCTTATCCGCCGCGCGTTCGTGTTTAAATTAATTCATGTGGAAATTGTATCAAGCACCGGAAAAGCACCTTCGGTTCGAGAAATGATCGGTACTTTCCATCATGATAAAATAGAAAGATATCATCATATTTTTAAAAACGATATTAATAACACAATTTAAAAAAAAACTAAAATTGTAAACAGAGGCTGTTTACCTTCAAAGTTTTGCTTTCATCATTATCTTGCTACAATCAAAAAGTAGCTGATTATTTAAAATCGTTGAATAATTAGTTCAATTCATATGTTAAAAGCGAAGTGACAGCTGATGATCTCGACCTAAAAGTGTCATAACAAAATTATGTTTTCGTCATACTGCTTCAATATCAACTGTTTTTGACAGATGCGTTGAGATTCAAAAGTTCTTCTTTTTAGTCTTTGGATAATAACATATGTTTTGATGATCATTATCGTACTAGTACTAAAAAGATCATTGTTGATGATACTTTTGATTCGAGGTCGTCATAAATCGATTAAAATTCATTCGATTATAAATAATCGAAACATTCATTGTTATTATCGAAACATTCATTGTTGTATTGTTATTATTTTTGCGTTCGTTTCCCGTACACCACTGGTGAGTGAAAACTGTGAATGACACGATGGACGAAATTAGTAGGCCTAACGATTCGTATCGAAATGTAATAGAAAAAGCCCAAACAATTCAAGAAGATTTACTTCCAGAGAAGTCGCAGAAATTCGATTGATTCGAACCACAATGATTGGTTTGAAGTGATCGACTCAATAACCGATAGATATGAATGAACCGAAGTTATGCATGTGCAACAGCTGATTGTTTCAAGAGACAAGCTGAAAGAAACATTTGAGGTTATGAAGACAAAGAACGTAAATTTTACTTTTGTTTTTATTTAAACCTTAATTTTTTTGGCAGTATGACGAAAAATATAGTTCGTCACTCGGATCAAAAGTGTCTTTTTAATACTCGCTCATTTCCCAGCCTCGGCAGTTAAACTGGAGCTCGTATTAAAAAGATCCACTTTTGATCCTAGTGACGAACTATACTATTTACGACCCAGGAGGAAAAGTATCATCAAAACAATACGTTTTTATCCAAGAAATAATCAAAACTTTGGCATCTCAGTGCATGTATTGAAAACATATTTTTTTGAAGCAAGATGATGGAAAAACACTTTGTATAATACTGCACGAAAAGCGGCTGTTTTTGTGTTTGTAATTAGTCCGTAAAATCGTATATTTCTGATTTCTTAAAATAGGGCACCGAAAATCAGTTGTGGATTTTTTCTGTGCGCTAACCTCAAAGATTGTTATTGTTCCTTTGTAGACCTACGTTTGTGTAATTCAAAGGTAACAAACACGTGTTATACATTTTGTTTGTAAATTGTTTTGAACTTCCAAACTATAAAAATCACCTAATTTTAGGTCCAAATCTTCAATTACCAAAGGCTTATATGGGCAGTATGATAAAAACCGTTGTTCATCTCACGGAGCAAAAGTGTATTTTTGTTGCTTAATCGTTTTTCCGAGTTTGGCTTCGCCTCGCACGTAAATACGATTGCGCACCAAAAACAACCACTTTTGCTCCTTGTGATGAAAACTACTATTTCAATAACTTATCTCGTATGTAAGAAACATTTGCAGTAGTAATTCAAAAATACGGAAATAAAACAGTAACACCTGGCCGATTGTTTTTACAATTTTACGGTTAATTATTTAAGACCAGCTGATTTCAGACTCAGTTAATTGGAAAGGGACATGGTGCACCTGGTTAGCAAATACCAAGGTTCTTAGAGCTTTCAAACAAAGCTATACGAACCTTGAGCAAATACGAACATAAATAAGAGCTAAAAAACACGGAAATAAAACAGTAACACCTGGCTGATTGTTTTTACAATTTTACGGTGTTTTTTCCTGCACTAAATTTGTGGTTAGGAAACGACCACTTTCATAGCCCTCAGCTGTTACAGAAAATAACTACTACTAATGCTCAGAGGCAAAAAATATAAGTTTTTAAAGTTATATATATCTGTCGAAATAATAGTGAATAAAAATATTATTAATTACGTTTTTAAATATTTTTTTTTGAATTATTTTTTACTTTTTGCATATTTTGATGCATGCAAAATACTTTTTCTTTCACACTAGCAGCTGCAGTCAGGAACGTCGTTTGAAATATCATCAATTTGTGAAATAATTATTTTATTCTAGCTGCTATGCCCTTGCTTTGCACCGGGGTGAAAATTCGGAGTAGACAAGATGTAAACAAAACATGACAGTCTGTAGTTAGATATACTCCTTAGTACCTGGGGGCAGAGCTTTGCTCGGGGGAAGGCCAGTCAGTTTGTTTAGATACTTGGAGCATATTTCACCACTTCCCCCTACTGAAAATCAGATTTGTATAACTCATTTGCCCCTTTTCTACATTTTTAAGGTCACTCCAGTTGTTATTTATAGCTCAATGTCCTTTTGATTTATTTTACTACTCTATATATTTAATCTTCACTCAAATCTTTTAATCTCTGCTCTCAGTAAACCAAATGTTAATAATCATAAACAACATGAGAATTACTTTGACAGTTCCCTGGTTGATTATGAACAGCTGTTACAATTCTTTTGTTTTGATTTGAAACTCCATAGGCCCAATGTTAATTTGTTTAACTTTTAATTTTAGTTTTTTTACATTATTTTATTTTTCCTGGGGATGAGGCCTGTCTAGAACTTATTTTTATCCCAGAAATGAGTTATTTCGAACATTTGAAGGAAATCGTTCGAGCCGTTTTTGAGATCAGTGTCGCAAGCAAGCAAGCAAGCATACAAGCAAACCTTACTCATATTAGAGTATAAGATAAGATATCAGCTGTTAATTTAAATTAATTGAATTAGGAAAACACACATGTAACATAAACCAAATAAATCTCTCCTTCATAAGAGTAACATGGGATCTTGGAAGGTCCCGTGGGGCAGAGCCCTGAGGACATTTCTAAACGGCGATAGGCCTATGACACTCTTCGGTACTTAGACTACATTTGTGCAAAATTTCAGCAGAATTGGTCCAGTGGTTTTGACGTGAAGGACCAATACGAGACAGACACCACCTCATTTTTATAATAGTAGTGATTAAGGCAATTCAATTTTTTAACGTGTTTTTTTGTGTAACGTGTAATGTGTAATTTTTTTAGTATTACTTTGAAAGAGTGTTGCCTAAAAACTTAAATTTTGTCAAGAATTTTTGGTTGAAAGCAGTATGGAATTGTGTAATGTCGAAAGTCCTTATGTGAAATTTATCCTAGGATTTTATGCAAGGCCATAGAAAAGAAATATATACAGAAAAATACAAGGTGCTCAGACTGGACAATAGAATATCAAGCAATTTTAGGGGCGAGGTGCTATCCCTGGGGTTTGGAACTCTGCCAAAATTGAGTTATCAAAGTTGTATCTTCCTCTTTTACAAATATTTTATTTTAATTTCATTGACTTATCTCTTGTTTATTAATTTTTAATATTTATTCGTGCACGAAGTAGTTTAATACATACCAAAACAACAAGTTTTAATTCCTCTATAGTAAATTAAAATTTAATTAAAATCAGGTTTAAAAAATCGGTACCAAACTTGTTTTTATGTATTTTTAATTATTTTAGTATCAATACTTCAACACCTGTCATACGCCCAAATCGTACATATCAACGTACAGTACTTTGTTTTAGTTTCGCAAATATGTCAAACTAATCGACCCGTCTGGAATTCCGCACTGCGAACCAAATCTTTTCAGCTGATCACATGTTCTTTTGTTTACATTTTCGCTCCTGTCAAAACCAACTATTCCCTTTATTTATCTTTCGTATAACTCAAATTTCTGAGAAGCGGTACATTTTTAGCCAGTGGGTCTATTTTTCGTCATTAGCCGGCACGATAAGCTTTAAAATGAGGGGTAAATAATGGAATTTGATAAAGGAATAAGGAAGATCTCGCGGACTGACAGAAAAACAGGCTAGAGAAATAACATATAAGTTTGTTGACCAAACAGAACAACAAATCTATTTCCTAAATTAACGCGAAATTTAGTATTTTTTTCAAGTTTAGGACATTCTATCTTCCTAAATAAATCTTCCAAAACCCTAATTTATGTAGATAAATAACGTTTTTAAGTCTTCAACATTTTCGGTAGGGAAATTCAACTATTAGGACCTAAGTGATAACATTAAAAGTTAATGACAACGTTTCTAAAATCATTCAATATGATTTGTTTGGTTAGGAGACATCGGATGAGTTATCGAGAGATTTCTCTGGCTGTGTTATACTCTTGCTGATAGTTTATTATGTTAGTGTTTAGTTATAGCAAACTGTTGGGCAATAAATCTTTAACAAAGTAGAACAGAAAATATTGACGTGTTAGTCAGTGACATGTTTTTAATACATTTTCCAAGTATATGCAGATGAAAAATGAGATTATCTGCAACCGGAGCCTGTATTATGGTTGTTTTAAGAGTATTAAGATTTCTGAGACTGACATTAAAAATCAGTGAGATTTAACAATCAGTGAATGAGTCAATAAACAAATCGGCAAAGCACTACTGCTATACATTCATCCAAAATCTTCTGTGCAGTAAATTATTAATGTATTTTAAAAATAGTCGAAAAAGACTCCTGAGGAAAACATTGGTCATTGGGCTATTAATTAATAATGCTGGCTAAATAATCGGTCGGTCTTAGTCAGTAACAAGGCCGCACAAGGCATCTTACCCATTCTACACTCATCATTCACTCTTGCCTTAAAATACGCCCTAGTTGCGTCGGCGTCTTAGACAGTTAAATAGTTAAAAACTGGGGGACCAAGCTTTGCTCGGAGGAAGGCCAATAAGTTTGTTTAGATGACTCGGAGTAATATTTCACCACTTCCCCCTTATCATAATCAGATTTGTATAACTCATTTGCCTCTTTTCTACATTTTTAAGGTCCATCCAGTTGTATTTTATAGCTCAATGCCCCTTTGATTTATTTTACTACTCTATACATGTAATCTTCACTCAAATATTTTAATCTCTGCTCTCAGGAAACCACATGTTAATTAGTAATCATAAACAACATGAGTTTCCTTCGACAGTTCCCGGGTTGATTACGAACAGCTGTTACAATTCTTTTGTTTTGATTTGAAACTCCATACCCCTAACGTTAATTTTTTTTAACTTTTCGTTTTAGTTGTTTTTTTACATTATTTGATTTTTCCTGGGGATAAGGCCTATCTAGAACTTATTTTTATCCCAGAAATTAGTTATTTCGAATACTTGCAGGAAATTGTTGGAGCCGTTTTTTGAGATCCGTGTCGCAAGCAAGCAAGCAAACATACAAGCAAACCTTACTCATATTAGAGTATAGGATTTAGTGATAACAGAAAGGTGGTAGTAGCTTCAAAAGTTCATTTAAAACGTTGAAAGCAATTTTAACTTGCCGGTGTCCTTTTAGTGGCGGGGATCTCGCATAGAATGAAATTCAAACAAACTTTAAGATGTATTCAACACACTATACTGTGTGTAAATTGTTCTTATAACAGTTAATACATCATGAATTAAATTAATTGAGATGACACAAATGAAACGTAAACCCAATGATATTCATCCGGAAGAAAACATTACAAATTTTAAGCTGATTTTAGGTTATTTAGGTTACTGGTCGAGGAGGGTAGAGCACTGGGGTACCCATTGATAAAACCAATTCTTCCTTATAGAATAAAGGTCCTTCAGTTTGACACCTTAAGAGTCAAAATCGACCATTAAATAAAATACCCCCGTAGCAGCAAACCTGCATACTCAGTGAATTTCCAATGCATATATATGTATCTTAATACCACATAAAGCCACATACCAAGTTTCATCAATATACATTCATAAATAAACGATTTATGACATTTTAATTATTCTCCATAAGAATAACATGGCGGCTGAGTATGCAGGTTTGCTGAAGCAAGGAGTACAAAAAATGGGGTTTTATACAAATATCAATACAACTCATGTAGGTAAAGCCACATACCAAATTTCATTAATTTATTTTCATAATTAAGGGAGATAACACGTTACTTATTCTCCATAAGAATAACATGGGGCTGAGTACGCAGGTTTGCTGCTACGGGAGCCTTTGGCAAAAAATTGTTTTTTTTTTAGCAAATATCAATGGTTCACAACCAGATGAAGCCGTATACCAAGTTTTGTCAGTATATGTTCATAAATAAGCGAGATATAAAATTTTTCTTTTCCTCCATAAGAATAACATTAGACAACGTACTGTGTTTAGCACTTTCAATATCTCGGTAACCAATTGACGTAGAGAAATGATCAAAATACCGAATTGTGTGTTTTTTTAAGCTGAATCAAATGGTAAAAACTAAAATTTGACTATTTCGAAAATTATATGTAAAAAATTCAAAAAACCCATTTTTGGGGTACAAAACCCCCCCAAAATACCCCTTCGGATAAAGTGATCTGGCTGGTTTTCGAACTTAAAGTCATAAATGTTGCTTTACACGTTTATACCAAATTTCATCAAAATCGGATAATCTTTACGAGAGTTATCGTGCTCACGGACACATATATATATATATATATATATATATATATATATATACAGTTTTGAACGAATGGTGTTTTTGGGGTCTGGGGACCTCAAAACGAAAAGTTATCATGGTCCCGGGCCTAGGTCTTACCATGCCGACTACGGTAATAGCTTCTTCCCTATAGGGGAAATTCGCTAAAAAAAATGTTGACTGGACACACAAATACCTTAGACAATTAAGAAGCAAGACGTTTTAATAATGATTTGCATAACATTAAGACCAATGATACACATATTGTATGTAAGGTTCCCTTCTGATTATATTAAAACTATAGATGACTGTATCTATTAATATTATAAAGAAGAGGTTGTTCCTGTCTGTCTGTCTGATGTTCCGGGTAAACGCAAAAACTACTGAACCGACGCGCTGAAACTTTACACAAAGGTAGATTTAGAACCCATGCAACTCATAGGCCTATTCACTTCCATAAAATCCCCTCGGGCTACGCCCCGTGAACGTCCTAAGTTTCAATGTTTACATTTCAGAAGAAAGTAATCATTCAGAAACTGTAATAGGAACAGCTGAGGACACTTCCATTTGACAGCTTAAAGAGCAGAAGCAAGAACAGCTGATTCAAGCTAACTAAAATGCAAACTGCATTGACTATAGAACGGGTAAAGAGAACCCCTGTGCGAAGAACGGGTATGTCAGCTAGTTTGTAATAACTACTTCTCTTATTTACCAATATTCCTCTAAATAAATATGTCACTGTACAAGATAGTGCCCAATATTTCAATCTCGAGAGAACTCATACCACAGCTTGAAGGAAGTGCGAGGTGGGGAAGCAATCAAGGCTGTAATGACATCTAAAAGCTACTTACAACTTGGGTGTTAACCAAATTGTTCTGGGGATCAAATTGTTCTGTATTAGACAACGGTATGTGCATTGTTTCTATTGGTGGTGATGCAAACCTTTGAGCTTTAAATGCTTAATTACTTATTTTAAAACAAATAAAAATATTTTTTCGAATAGTAGGTAATATAATGTGATTGTTGGTTCAGTTGATATAGAATTGGGCTTATCATAATCAAATATTTTTATTGCGACATTTCATGTGTTACAATACATAGCGTCACAAAACTAATATAAGTAGAACATCTAAAATATTCATCTAATCATCGTCTAAATATTTAAATACCCACGTAGCAGCGTAAACAGCGAATTTCCAATGATTTATGTATCGTAATACCACATAAGGCTACATACCAAGTTTCATCAATATACATTCATAAATAAACGATTTATGACATTTTAATTATTCTCCATAAGAACAACATAGCGGCTGAGTATGCAGGGTTGCTGAAGGAAAGGAATACAAATATCAATATAACTCAAGAAGGTAAAGCCACATACCAAATTTTATTAATTTATGTTCATAATTAAGGGAGATACGTTACTTATTCTCCTTAAGAATAACATGGGTGCGGAGTACACAGGTTTGCTGCTACGGGAAATATCGGTCAAAAATATTTGTAGTGGAAATATCAATAGACCACAATGATATAAACAATATAGCAAGTTTCATCAGGGTATGTTTATAAATAAGCGAGATATACAACTTTTCTTATTCTCTATAAGAATAACATTGAACAACGTACTGTGTGTAGCACTTTCATTATCTCTGTAACCATTTGACGTAGAGGAATGATCAAAACACCAAATTGTGCGTATTTTAAAGCTAATTCCAAATGAAAAAATTAAAAGTCAATTTTTTAAAAACTATATGTAAAAAACTCAAAAAACCCATTTTTGGGATACAACCCCCCCCCCCAAATACCCCTTCGGATAGGTCGATCTGTCTGGTTTTCGAACTTAGTCATAAATGCTGCTTTACACGTTTATACCAAATTTAGTCAAAATCGGATTATTTTTACGATAGTTATCGTGCTCACGGACACACACACACACACACACACACACACACACACACACACACACACACACACATATATATATATACAGTTTTGAACGAATGGTGTTTTTGGCATCTGGGGACCTCAAAACGAAAAGTTATCATGGTCCCGGCCCTAGGTCTCACCATGCCGACTACGGTAATAGCTTCTTCCCTATAGGGGAAATTCGCTAAACATACTTAAACCAATAGATGTTTGGCAATCTTTCTGAAACTATAACTTTACTCCTAATAGCGACAGGTAGAGTATTAAAAAGTTTTGTACCTTTGAAGTCATTATATAAAAGAGTTTTAGACTTTGACGGGCATTGTCTTGTGCCGCACTCTTTAAATTACCGAGCCTTATGTTTATATAAAAAAATGCAGAATTCGCTTTTACAAGAAGGCAAAAATCTAAATAGTTGTACTGTCTTGTCTTGTTAATTATAAGGCCGAAAACCTTAATATTTAGAAACATATTAGCCCTATGTATGAGTTTGTTACTGAAGGGTGACGTATTTAAGATAATACCAATTGTATGACCAAATAGTAATGATATTACCCGTCAAATAATGTCGGGTACAAATATTTGTACATTGCTGTTTCAGTTTAAGAAAATTAATAACAATGTCTGAACAAATAAAATTTACTATCGATTTGACTAAAACTAAAAGATGCAAATTTTAAGACTCTTAACAGAGAATCTAAAGCTATAAGTTTATTTTTCTCCGACTTTTACAAGTGTTAATAAATTGTTTTCTTACTAAATTATTGTCCCTAGAAAGGATGGAGGTTTTATCCCGCATTATTATGGCGGGTCAGCCTCGTTCGTCTGGTGGTCTTATTTGCAATTCATCAGGTCTATAAAAACCCCCTCTGGCTTCTCTGTAGTTTCCTTTATCCTCCAGACTTCGAAACTTTGTTTCTTCTTTTGTGTGTTTTTATTAAACGCAATAAGTTAGCTTTTATCATTTATGTAAAACTTTATTGACATGTTTCCCAAAATTGGTAGATTCCAACACTAAAGTCCAAGCAGCATTACTACATTAAAAATTATTTTATTTAACGTATAAAATGTTAACTCAATTTCGTAGCATAGTAAATTAATTTTTATTATTTAGATTTAATTTGAGCATAATCGCTTTTATGGATTCATCCCCTTGTATATTTTTACATTATTATTTACTAAGCATAAACTTATTTTTTAAGGACACAAATCAATTAAAATAACAATTCTTAAATATTAACAGAATCATTCAGTATATTGCAACGTATTGCAAGTAATCATTATGCTACATTACTTTTCAAAGTATGTATTTGCCGTGATATAAATATATCTATTTCCATTACAACATCACGTTAATGAATCCAGCAAATGAACCAGCTGATTGCGGATTTGTTGGACCACATTAACTGGGAATGAAGCTCATTATAGTTTTACCATTGACTATAGATTTATAGGTTTTACATTAGGATCAAATTTATTTTAAAATAAACATGTTGTACCTGCAACTACTATTATTATTGGGTAAACTATGAATTTGTATGCTATTAACATAGGATGATAATTATTAACGGCGGTGTTTTAAATAACGAAATTGCCTTGATCCTCCCTGCTGCATATAACGTACTCATGCCAAGAGTTGTATGGAAATGTATGAATGCAACCCAAACAAAAACATCTTCTGTATTGGTTATCTTGATTTATTCCGGGTCTGTTACTAAATTCCCTTCGGTTGAGACATCGTATGATTTTGTTTTCATAGTCTAGCATTTTATCAGTAACATATTTGTTTGTAAATATATTATACTAGCAGTTACCCGGCGCGCTTTGCTGCGCCCAAAACTTTGATTTTTTTTTAATTACAGCTGTTAATTAATTACAGCTGTTAATTTTGTAAACACTAAATTTCTAAAACCTGACACTGCACCCTTGTTTGCCCTCTGGGTCGGAGCCCTTTGGACAGATTTTCACAAAACTTCACACAAACCATCCTTGAATAATGCTTAATAATGCCTGAAAGTTTCATTAAAATCTGTCGAGCGGTTTCGGAGTCCATAGGCTACATACATATATATATATACATACATACTTCCTCTTTTATAGATTGACATTTTGTGCATGATAGTAATATTACTTTACTTTACACCTGTGGCCATGTAAACCCAAGATGGTTTTTGGCCTCGCCGACGACCCGCCTCCACTCTTCTTTGTAATTCGCCATTTCTATTCCTGCTCCAAGTCTTCTTACATCCTTCAGCACTTGGTTTCTGATAACATAGTAATATTATCAATAATAATAATTATTATATTTTTATTGTCGATGTACAGTGCATGAACTAAATGGCGATCATAATACAAACTAGATACACGATTATTTTTTGTCTGTTAATTAGCACCTTCTAATAGCAGTTTACAAAAAGAAATTTATTTGAGAGAATTATAAGTAATAAATTAATTGTTAACATAAATATTTTGCTTAAAATTTGCAAAAAAGTCAATAAAAATAGATTAGTAAATAAATCGCTCTTTACTAATTATGAAATTCCGATTTTTAATGTAAGTATTATTAATTTAATTCCTTAACAAAGTTAAAGATCCTTGCATAAACGTCTTTATACGAAAACGAGTTTTCACCCGGGCCAGCCAAGAAGAGCAGAATTGTTTCAATCTGGCAAGGTCTCGTCAAACCTTATCTTTCCTCGAAAACTTTATTGTTTATAAACACGGGCCCAAAGGACATTTCCTTGAAATGTTTAAGATTGGCATTTCTTGAGAGACTTGTCCAATATCTTAGAACCGTCATGTAATCCCTTTTAGCGAATTTCCCCTATAGGGAAGAAGCTATTACCGTAGGTCTCATGGTAAGACTTAAGCCCGAGACCATGATAACTTTTAATTTTGAGGTCCCCAGATGCCAAAAACACCATTCGTTCAAATTTTTATATATGTATATATATATATATATATATTTATTTATATATATATATGTGTCCGTAAGCACGATAACTCTCGTAAAAAAGGTCCGATCTTAATTAAATTTGGTACAAATGTGTAAAGTACCATTTATTTGAACGAGTTCGAAAACCAGATGAATCGTACTATCCGAAGGGGGGTTTTTGGGGATTTTGTACCCCAAATATGTGTTTTTTGGGGTTTTCACATGTAATTTTAATTTAAATCAAATTTTAAATTAATTTTGATTTATAAATGTAAGATACGTATTCATAAATGTAAGATTTTGTATGTTTCACCATTAAAATTGTTTAGGTGCTTCTAACATATTTACAATTCACATTGAAAAATACACATATTAACTTATTAAAGTAAATAAAATTGAGTTTTATCACAAGGTAACATCAGAAGCGGTGTAATGCCATAGTCGCGCCGGGGGGTTGGAGTCGCGCCAAAACTGAGGGTTATCCCGCCCTATCTCTCGGTTGAAAAACGTCCACTTTCGAAACTGAATTGAAATCCTCGCTGTTTTTATTTCGTGATCACGACAACCTTCAGCTTAAAAAGTATTGTTAAAATAAAAAACATACAGTATCAGTGTTTTTTTTTATTTTTATTTAAGGGTATGAATTGTTTGAATGGACCTTAAGAATACTCTTTTCTGATGGATTAAAATTTCTAAATAAATAATTTCAAATATACAAATTTTAACGAATTGAATTTGCACTAAGAAATATATTACGTTAGAAATCAAATTGAAAGTGCATTCATTGTTTAACTGATGCTTTTATTTGACTACGAACACTTTAAAACCAAGTAGGTAATTCATATTTTGTCACTAAATACATAAATAATGTTATTGTAAAAATTGTTTAGTAAAAACAAATCATGCGATGACTCAATAACATCTAATTAATTAATTAACAGTTCTAAAAGATATCCGATGACCAGATAGATTCACAAACCAGTTCCCCATAATAATATTTAAAACACACATTTATGGAATGGACTCTCACATGCTGAATTTTTAGATCAGCTAAAGCAGACCATTGATAGTTGCAGTCGTGAAAGAGATTCCCCAGAAGATCTGTCTGAAACTTGTAACTCGTCTGTTATGAGTGAGATGCCCACGGAGGACCTGCAGCAGTCTTTGGAGATCCAACCAAGCACTGACGCCTCAACCAACACCACTGATATTTCCATCCTGCCCCCGACGCCTGCTGCTGTCTGCCCATCACCTGTATTGGTTCCTGGTTCTCAGCAGTTTAATGAAGTGGTGAAGTGTTCAGTGGAAAAGCAGAGCAGTGTGAAAGTGCCCCACATTCTGAAATCCTTAACCCCATCATCCATTGTTAATATCCCTACCGTATCACATAGTGTGCCTCAATCAACCTGTCCTTTAAACTCACAGCTTCCTCTGATACCTTCACCAATATGATAACACCTCACCGTTTTCAAACACCGTTATTCCAAGATGTATCAATTAGTCTAAACAGTAAGAATAAATGTAATAATTTTCTTTCCATTCTACACCATAATGTTCTGCATTTACCGTCTCGCCTAGATCTTCTTGAAATTTTTCTTGAGGAGATAAATCCAGATGTCATAGCGTTCACTGAGCATAAGATGACAAAAGATGAACTAGACTTACTTAATCTGTCTAATTACACAACAGCATCATATTTCTCCAGAAGATTGGGGCGAGTTGGTGGTGTAATAATCCTAATCCACAAAAATGTAAATTTTAGATGTATCAATTTACCTTCTGTTCAACCACTTCTAATCGAAAAAGAGTTTGAATATTGTTTGACTGAAATCAGTGCTCACAATTACACTTTTTTGTTTGGGTGTATTTATAGATCTCCTGACTATTTAAACCTGGACCAATTTCTTGAAAATTTGGAAATCTTGTTAAGTACTTTATGTAAAAAATTTGGTAAAATTATCATTGCCGGAGATTTCAATATAAACGTTTTGAACAAAGATGATAAGTATAACAAATTTATTAATATTTTAACAATATATGGCATGAGATATACAGTCAACTTTCCAACCCGAGTAACGGTGCAATCGAAAACTGCCCCTGACAACTTTATCACAAATATAGACCCTCACTGCTTACGAGTAACTGGATTAATTACTCTGATCTCAGATCATGACGGTCAATTGATGGAACTGAGAGTTACTGATCACAACAAATCTAAATTAATAAGAAAACAAATGAGAAAGTTTAATGAGAGAAACACGGAAACCTTTCTGAGAGGTTTAAGGTCTGAGTACTGGTTTCAGGTTCTTCAATCTAATGTTGAGTTAAAGTACAATGTATTTTATAATATTTTTAAGTACCACTTTGAGGTAAACTTTCCCAAACTATATGTAACCGAAAACCTATGTAAACCAAAAAAGTGGGTTGACAATGCATTGAAATCAAAACAGTCTGAAATAGTTTATTTGGAATCTCAATTCAGGAAGCTTAAGGACAATAACATTAAGATGCAGATTAAAAATAGGAAAAAAGAACTTCAGAGAGATGTTATTAAAAACAAAAAAACTTACTTTGAGGAAAAGGTTAAGAACTCAAGAAATAAGGTTAAAACTACATGGAAATTGATAAATACTGAAATAGGAAAATCATTTAAATCTAATAAAAATATAAAATTATTTCATCAAGGTAGTTATCTCACAGATCCAATTGATATTTGTGAAACTTTCAATACTTTCTTTGTTAATGCTGTAAAAGATCTAATAGTTCCTAAGATAACCACAGTTACCCCAGCAAATACTCACTTTACAGCTCCTTTAAATGCGGAATTTCAATTTTCAACTGTCACGGAGAGAGATATTGAAAAAACAGTATTATATTTTGAAAATAAATACTCATCAGGCAATGATGAAATCCCTATATCGATCATTAAAGCAGCGCTCCCATTTATCTGTGCACCTTTAGCTCACATAATTAATCACTCACTGATAACAGGAATATTTCCTGAACGATTTAAAACTGCCAGAGTCATTCCAATTTTCAAAACAGGTGATTCAGAGGATATAAAATGCTACAGACCTATATCACTGCTTCCGGTATTCTCAAAAATTCTCGAGAAGGTTGTTTTCAATCAATTTTCAGACTATCTTGAATCAAACGTGTTATTGGATAGGCAACAACATGGTTTTAGGCCAAACAAGTCAACGGTAACAGCCGGTATAGAATTTGTTGACTCCATCATCGAATCTGTTGACAGGGGTGAAAAAGTTGTAGGTGTTTTCTTGGACTTGTCCCGAGCATTTGATAGTGTTGAGCACCACAAATTAATTGAAGTTCTTAGCTCCCTAGGCGTAAAAAGTACAGAATTGGCTTGGTTTCGCTCGTACCTCTCACAAAGAAAGCAATTTGTTGAAATAGAACATTTTATAGATCATCCAAAGTTTATGTATAAAAAAAATTTTTCTCTCGTCCATTACCAGTGCAATACGGTGTCCCTCAGGGATCTATTCTGGGCCCTTTACTATTTCTATGCTACCTGAAGGGTTTACCTGGAGTGTCATGGGGCAGAAATAGTAAAGTGTGTCTTTACGCGGATGATACTAATGTCATTGTCTCCGCTAACACTGAAGAGAATATTGAAATATCATCTTTCATTAGCCTATCTTTAATTAAAGAATTCTTAAATAGTAAAAACCTTCTTTTAAACTCTAGTAAATCAAGTTTTGTATCTTTTGCAACAAAAAAAGGAAGAAATAGGATAAATCCAACAATATTCATTGAAGATGAAATACTAACACATTTACATGAAACCAAATTTTTGGGTTTGATTATAGATGAACACTTGTCTTGGGACGACCATGTTAAACACATACTAAATAAAACTTCAAGTGGTCTATATGCTTTAAGGAGAATGGTCCACTCGTGTAATATTGAAACCATGAAATCTATTTATTTTGCCCTAGTTCATTCACATATTGCCTACGGTGTTTGTATATATGGATCAACAACCAAAAAGAACATGGATAAAATTCTGATTCAACAAAAACGTGCATTTAGAATAATGTTTTATTTAAAATCAAAAGATTCAGTCAAACATATTTTTAAAGATTTAAAAATATTTACTGTTTTTAGTTTATACATTTATGAAACAATCAAATTTACATTACTCAATAATAGGATTTCAATTGGCAACACAACACATTCATATAACACTAGAGCTCATCGCTTAGTCGAACAACATAATTTGGAATTTTTTTAAAAGAGAACAACCTATGTAGGAAATAAGTTTTTTGACGCCCTCCCACAAAATATGAAATCAGAGAAAGACCCTAATAAGATTTTGAGATTACTGAAAACATATTTAATTGAATCAGCTTTTTACTCTCTCCAAGAATTTGTCTCATAAACCAGACTCACTTGTTTGGGGTGAGCTTCTGTATTTGAATGAGCTTTGGTGGTTATTCTGGGATATAATAAATATGCCTTTATATATTCTTTAGTTTTTCACTTTTTACTGTATACTGTATTACTTTTTTTCTTTTTTTTACTGTATTTTTGGAATGAAGGTACAAACAATTTTAATAAATTAAGAACTAACTTGTATGATGTATTATTATTTATGTATTATTTAGGCTAGTACTGACTCTATTCTTTGTAAATAATTTACATGTGACAGAATAAAGGAATTTTTGATTTGATTTGAACACAAATATTTGTGGTATTTAGATTGCATAAGTGGATGAGTATATTTAAAAACTCAATAATAGGCTTTTTTAAAAACTAAATATAAAAATCAAGTTTTTTTCAGTACTTATTTTTGAGCACAACTTAAATCGTTTTAAGTGATGTTATAATGATGAAAATTCTAGATCAACATCAATTGCTTCGTTAAACAAATCTTAAATACCCTAGTCAGAAAAAAAACACGCAACAACTACATAATATTTACCTTTTTTAGTGAACACCCAAAGTAGTAATACAGTGCTTCTGAGACAATTTTCTCAATTGTTTTGCTTCAATCTTTCCAATCCAGTACGTCAGTAGGGAACTGTATTTTCCCGGATCGTTTGTGATTGATGCGTCAAATTAGTGGAGCAAAATCGAAAGAACAACTTGTTAGCGCGTTTCTTCTAAACATTGAATGTTGTTATCGATCGCATGTGCGCCAATACAGATCGCATGTGCGCCAATACAGATCGCATGTGCGCCAATACAGATCGCATGTGCGCCAATACAGATCGCATGTGCGCCAATACAGATCGCATGTGCGCCAATACAGATCGCATGTGCGCCAATACAGATCGCATGTGCGCCAATACAGATCGCATGTGCGCCAATACAGATCGCATGTGCGCCAATACAGATCGCATGTGCGCCAATACAGATCGCATGTGCGCCAATACAGATCGCATGTGCGCCAATACAGATCGCATGTGCGCCAATACAGATCGCATGTGCGCCAATACAGATCGCATGTGCGCCAATACAGATCGCATGTGCGCCAATACAGATCGCATGTGCGCCAATACAGATCGCATGTGCGCCAATACAGATCGCATGTGCGCCAATACAGATCGCATGTGCGCCAATACAGATCGCATGTGCGCCAATACAGATCGCATGTGCGCCAATACAGATCGCATGTGCGCCAATACAGATCGCATGTGCGCCAATACAGATCGCATGTGCGCCAATACAGATCGCATGTGCGCCAATACAGATCGCATGTGCGCCAATACAGATCGCATGTGCGCCAATACAGATCGCATGTGCGCCAATACAGATCGCATGTGCGCCAATACAGATCGCATGTGCGCCAATACAGATCGCATGTGCGCCAATACAGATCGCATGTGCGCCAATACAGATCGCATGTGCGCCAATACAGATCGCATGTGCGCCAATACAGATCGCATGTGCGCCAATACAGATCGCATGTGCGCCAATACAGATCGCATGTGCGCCAATACAGATCGCATGTGCGCCAATACAGATCGCATGTGCGCCAATACAGATCGCATGTGCGCCAATACAGATCGCATGTGCGCCAATACAGATCGCATGTGCGCCAATACAGATCGCATGTGCGCCAATACAGATCGCATGTGCGCCAATACAGATCGCATGTGCGCCAATACAGATCGCATGTGCGCCAATACAGATCGCATGTGCGCCAATACAGATCGCATGTGCGCCAATACAGATCGCATGTGCGCCAATACAGATCGCATGTGCGCCAATACAGATCGCATGTGCGCCAATACAGATCGCATGTGCGCCAATACAGATCGCATGTGCGCCAATACAGATCGCATGTGCGCCAATACAGATCGCATGTGCGCCAATACAGATCGCATGTGCGCCAATACAGATCGCATGTGCGCCAATACAGATCGCATGTGCGCCAATACAGATCGCATGTGCGCCAATACAGATCGCATGTGCGCCAATACAGATCGCATGTGCGCCAATACAGATCGCATGTGCGCCAATACATATCGCATGTGCGCCAATACAGATCGCATGTGCGCCAATACAGATCGCATGTGCGCCAATACAGATCGCATGTGCGCCAATACAGATCGCATGTGCGCCAATACAGATCGCATGTGCGCCAATACAGATCGCATGTGCGCCAATACAGATCGCATGTGCGCCAATACAGATCGCATGTGCGCCAATACAGATCGCATGTGCGCCAATACAGATCGCATGTGCGTCAATATAGTTCTTAACACACGTGATCGTCGTTTATATTACACACCGTCGTAAAAAAAGCAAATTCTACGTTATATTGCGTTTTTATTTTAGCCGTATTTCATTACTAAATTATTAAGTAGGGGGTGTTTCTTTTCAAATATAACCCAGGATTTAGAAATAAAATCTAATAGGGTTTGATATAGTTAAAATACGATTTTTGCTTTTGCCACTTGCTAAAAGTTATTGCTATATCTATGGACTCAAAAATACCACATTACGTATTTATGCAAGAGTCCACTCTTTTCATAAAAAAATACATTTGTAATAATAATTTTAAAAAAAATAAATAATTAAGCAACATTGCAACAATGCAAACCAGCTGACGAGCTGATGAACGATGAATTAAAGGAAGTAGGGTTGCAAGTTTTTTGTATTGGATTTAAAGTGTGAGTTGTGGAATCAAGGAATTATATTGGCAATAATGGAGACAACACAAATAAACAAAGTCGTGAGCCATTCACCACCATGTTTTGATGAGGCAAAGAACTATTTAAAATCAAACTAGTCAATAAAGTGATTCGAAGAAATAATTAATCATGATTTTAAAATTAACAAGCTTGTTTTTAATTTCATGGTAATAAAATAGATACACGAATGAAACGAAAAAATTAAGTTTGTTCTCACTTTCACAACTTTTATTCCAGTGATTCACTTAAAAGATACAAACAACCAATTACTGCAGTTCAAAGAACGATACATGCGCCTCTCCAGTGTACAAACCTAACAAAATCACTTGCTGGATATTCGACAAAAATCGTTAAACAGTGTTCATGTCTCCAGGATTCCCAATCATTGTTTGGTACTTGTAAAATGGTTTGCGTAAAAGGTTGTAATTTTAAAGACAACATTTCTGGTTAATCCAAACCAATGGAAAAATTAATCCAAGCTCTAAAATCAATTCAGGTTACTAAATTGAAATGCAGATTCAGAAATTCAATCCACAAAACGCGGAGAACCAATTACGGGGGTTGTGAGGGCAAGGATGTAATGGCTTGACCTCCACTAACCTCTTGGACGGCGTCCAAACTACACCGATATTGTAATCCCTGGCTCGAAGGATCAAATCACCACTAGAATAGAGACGATCGCTGGTGGTTACGTCCTTCAGCTAATTCGGAAGCCGAAACAATTCTGAAACGAAAAATTTTAAACGTTCACATTGACAATCTAGTTACACAATAGTACACTTTCTTAGCTGAAATAAAAGTTTGACTAAAGCTATTTTTAATGTTTATAAATTTAATTTCTTGTCCTTGTAATTTACTACCCGCACCTAATCTAACTGTGCCGTGACTTTTTCACGTAATTGTTTAATTCAATATTTAAATTCTCCATGAAGTACTTTCAGTTAAATAATAATGTTGAATCACCTAATTACTGGATATTAAACAGCGGGGGCTCCGCCCCCAGACCCCTGTGGGGGGCTCCGCCCCCAGGTCGATTAAAACGTTACTGCCTATTAAAGTATAATACTACTGTATTGTTTCATTCCAAGAGGTATTATTTAAACCTATCCTATATAAGAAGAAGGCATGGCTTGAATAGTATTATAAAGAAATAATCGATGATGCTGATATTCAGTGCAACAGAACTACTTTCAGGCATATTAGAAATTATGAGCTGTTATTTTTTTCAAATTGAAACGTATAGTGACTGTGTTTTTACTAGGGAAAATATTTGTTTCCTGTGATTTTTATTCAATGACCTCATAGTTTGTAGCAAATGAATTTTAAAATTAGAAATAAAACACAATATATATTTTAGAACATTTCCTAAGTATTTTTAGCTTATAAAAAAATACTATTTTATTCAATTTAATTATTTTTAATTATTTACTTTTCAAACTAAGTTACGAATATATTTATAGAACAATCAAATATTCTACACCGTATTTACAAATAAAGTCACATAAACAATTTTAAGTTGCAAATACACTTACTAAAAAAAATAATAGACCTAAAATAACACAAAAAAACCCAAGCAAATAGACTTTTGCAAAAACTTATGTTTTTTTTGTCGAAAATAGACTTATTTTTTTAGTTGTATAACTTGGAAAGGGCACTTTTATGATAGTACAATCCATAAGTAACGCTAAAGACAATCCCTACGGATGTAACTGAAAATGCATTCTGCATTCCATACATGTATTTTTAAACATAATTGAATCTCTACTCAGTTAGGAAAACTTTGAAGTGTGTGGTATTTCGATGCTGATATCTGTTAGAGAGCAATAAAAGGATGCAGTTATTACGTCCCTTTTCTATGAGTATGAAGCTTATTATTCATCCTGATTGTTGTTGTTGTTGTTGTTATTGATGGATTAGGAAACCTCGGAATTAGCTGATGGCCACGTCTTCCACAAGCGGGAATTTTGCGCAGGTTACCGGAAGGATAGGATATAGCAGAAAAGGAAAGGGTGGATGGGTCAGGCAGTCAAATTGACCTTTCAGAGGACCAACTCCCGTGCTCCTGTGACAGCTGTGATCAGGCTCAAACAGGCGGACCCGCTCTGCCCTCCAACTGGCCAACTCAACTGAAAGGTATCCATGTACAACAGCCAGGGACCACATTCAACCAAACCCGGAGTTTCCGTTCCCAGCCGCTGCAAATAGAGGGACCTAAGGTGAAGAAAGGGAAGCTCGTCATAATGGACAGCCAAAAGACTTACCATATGTACTGACAACTTCATTTGCTATACCCAATGTCAGCCTCAAAACTGGTATAGACCAGTTTTAAGGTTGTCCTGGGACTTCATTCTGATTATTCGCAACTCTCCTTGTTAGGCAGGATACTCGTATTTGCAATTCATCACTTCCTCTCAAACTTCCACCTGACTGCAGTCTTTATATGAAGGGTAATGGAATAAAAACCCGGGAACGTTCCAACGCGTCGTAAGGAAGGCAGAACAAATAATCTATCATTATTTAAATCTGAACCTTAACTAAAACTTTAACATTTCTAAAACGTCTCACTCCTATTACAATTTACTATATAGTTACATTTAGTAAACTGTTAGTTAGATTTACTTTGGCAGGGTTTTATTCCTTCGCGCTTGGTTGATTTCAAAGGAATGAACGGTTTCTCTAAAAGGTCACTGATTTTGTTCAAATCGTTATTATATTTTTCCCATAATAAACTATTGCATTTTCCTGGTGAATTCGCGTAATTTAAAATACATGAAACACATTTGACCTAATATGGTTAGTTTCATAACTGAGCATAGCTTGTCTGATAAATTTGTAATTATGATAGCTTCCGTTTACAAAAATAAGGTTTTTGGTACCCGGCGCGTTGATGTCGCAGAAGAGGCATTGAATTTGTTTTATGTAAAATACTAGTTCATTTTCAATATGAGCTCGTTTGCTTCGCTCACTCTCCTATCGAAAAAAGAGTTTGAGTTGCCATTCAAGTAGTTTTTTATTTCCATTATGAGAGTTGCCATTCAAGTAGGTTTTTTATTTCCATAACGATAAACAGCTGTTTACAACATTTTAAGTTATAGATATCATATGGTAAAGTGAAAAGAAATCTTTCTTCCATAAGATTAACGTTGAAACTTTGAAGTCCAGTGAGGCACAGCCCTAATGTCCTAGGACTTCGGTTAATAGCCTATAACCTTCCCAGGGTTAACCTGTGATACTATGCAAAATTTCAAAGCAATCGAATGAACGGTATGGCAGCGCATAAAATACAAACGGACAGACGAACAGACGTACAAACATTGATTTTATATATGAGATAATTACATATAATTCAACTTTTTTAAGTGTGTATTTTAAGCGGAACTTTGACATTGCTATTAAGGGACTTCAAGTAAATAAATAATGTTCCTACGTATACAAACTAATAGATTATTTTTTAATTACAGCTTAATTTATTATCTAAAGAAGTAAATTTTTACTTTTTAGTAAAATTACTAATTGTTGTTAAGTTTCAGATTTTTGTTCATGTCCGTTAATATTAAACATTTATTTTAATTATTTATAGTAGAAGTACAGTTCATTTTTGTTTTAAAGTAGAGTGTAGCAATGGTTTTTACCCTCAATAAATGACTCAAATATTCTCTCTAAGGCTAACCGACTCCAGCTTTTATGTTTTCTTTAACATAAAGAGTTTTCGATCTTCCTCGTCCACCCCGAGGCTCAGATGGGATGAGATTGTGTTTTCAACTCAGTATTACGTCTCAATATTTGTTTATTCCAAAAGAAAGAACATTTCCTAAGTATTGTACTCTTCACAACTGTTTGTACGTCTTGGTAAAAAGTAAGGTAGTTAATCGTACATTAGTCTTAGATATACAGGGTGAATCTCGTAAGTTGTCCAGTATTGATTTCAGACAAACCGTTGGTCCTACGATGATGAAATAAAATTATTTCCCACTAAACCAACCCCAAGGAATAACGTAAAAATATTTTTAACGATTTTTAAATACAGGGTGTACCAGAAACTGAGGGTCACTAGTCCGAATCTACGAAATATCAAATACAAACGTATATCATGATATACATTAAATTAAAGCTCTTTTCAATCCAAACCATTTGGCGGAATCGGCTTTTGATTATTATTGATTCATTTCAAAATGGCGGCTGTTTTTGTGAAAAAATTAGTATTTTTTTGAATACCCTGTATTTTTCTTAAAAATGCAGATATCTTGATTCTGATTCAAATATCGCATTCCTTATGAGCTAAGCTTTATTTTGATATGCAACACTTCAATATTATCTCAAAAACAAAAAGTTTCAAAAATATCAGTTTTTGAAAATATGTACATAGCCAAAACTCAAAAATTTCAAATAGCACCATATGTCAAATAGCATATCATTTTAAAGGTATTGCAATTCTAAGAAACTTTCAAATTTAAACCTTATGCGTATCTATTTTGGTTTTCGAATTATCAACAAAAAACATGTTTTTCCACATTAAAACGCATGTTATTTGTTAAACATGGTGGTAATAGAACTATGGTCCAGCCTTTACCACCATGTTTAACAAATAACATGTGTTTTAATGTGGGAAAACATGTTTTTTGTTGATAACTCGAAAACCAAAATAGATACGCATAAGGTTTAAATTTGAAAGTTTCTTAGAATTGCAATACCTTTAAAATGATATGCTATTTGACATATGGTGCTATTTGAAATGTTTGAGTTTTGGCTATGTACATATTTTCAAAAACTGATATTTTTGAAACTTTTTGTTTTTGAGATAATATTGAAGTGTTGCATATCAAAATAAAGCTTAGCTCATAAGGAATGCGATATTTGAATCAGAATCAAGATATCTGCATTTTTAAGAAAAATACAGGGTATTCAAAAAAATACTAATTTTTTCACAAAAACAGCCGCCATTTTGAAATGAATCAATAATAATCAAAATCCGATTCCGCCAAATGGTTTGGATTGAAAAGAGCTTTAATTTAATGTATATCATGATATACGTTTGTATTTGATATTTCGTAGATTCGGACTAGTGACCCTCAGTTTCTGGTACACCCTGTATTTAAAAATCGTTAAAAATATTTTTACGTTATTCCTTGGGGTTGGTTTAGTGGGAAATAATTTTATTTCATCATCGTAGGACCAACGGTTTGTCTGAAATCAATACTGGACAACTTACGAGATTCACCCTGTATATAATTCTGTAAGCGAAATTTTTAAGTCAAAATTGCGGGAGTTTGGTAAATCGCAGGATGATGGGAGACGGCTTAAATTAAAGGTCTCTATCCGAGGGATTCGGGAGAAATAGCAGTATTTCCATAAAGTTACCAGCAAACAGGCAGTAACGCAAATCATACCCCATAAGAAAAGCATGGGGATTTAAAAGCGTCTGTTTTGTTTACATTAAATCATGTGATAAAGTGTATAATTTGGTTTCGAACTCACATAAGTTCCTACTTGGAGTAAGTTTAGGGGCTATCGCCCCTTCAAGCCTTTAGTTAGATATATTTCAGGAATTTTTCTTACTTTTGGCACAGATTAACGAACATTAATGTAATGATTGTTCATCTGTGGTTTGCTATGAACTCTTTTCACAAGTGCAGTAGGCCTATTAATAGTACAAACAAGTTAAATTAGCCTTAATTAAGATATTGTTAACCCCAATAAACGTTTATAAATATCTATTATGACGTTAATATGGTAAAATATCACCTAGGATATATAGGCCTACAATTTGGAGTTGTTATGTATGTTAAAATATTTATTAGTGATTGTCAGTAATTACAACATTTTTCATGATTTAGTTACAATTTTAGCTGATTTAAAAATGTGTAACATCAACCAATAAATACATCACTAATCAACAACTACAGAATCAGCTGGGCAGAACGGTTGGCAAACAAGGAGTTCTGTTGGTATTACTGGAGGTAACACTGATGAACAAATTTTCAACCAAGTTTCCAAATTTTGGTGAGGCAAAGAACTACTCGCTGAAATCGAACAAGTCGGCAATGTGACTCAAACTAATACTTATATATTTCTTATATAACTATTACTTATGTTTTTAACATTAATAAACTCGTATTTGTTTGTTTGCTCATAATTTATCATGTTTCACGACAAGAGTATATGCATAAATCAAACGAAAAAATTAATTTGTTCCTACTTTTACTAATTTTATTCCAGTGATTTGCATGATTAGATTCACTTATAGCAATAAAATAACCAATCGGGAGAGTTCAAAAAACGAGAAATTTGCCTCACCAGTGTACCAACCTGACAAAATCACCGGCTCACTTTTTCGAAAAAAATAGTCAAGCAGTGTTACCTCAAGTTATACAATAAACCTCCCTGTTGGCAAAGGATCATTACCAAAATAGCTGTCAGTAACGGTCCAAGTTTCCAGCTGACAGGAGAATGTCATGTTTCAGAGCAAGGACGTTGACTTAGATGGTCTATTATGTCTAACATACCAGTTTATAGAGTTTTCGTATTGACTGTCAATAAAAAACTTAAACAAATTAAATCAAGTAAATATTAAAAAATAATTTATGCAAATATTTTTTATCTCAGACTAAACTAAAACTGAACTACTTTTATTTAGATAGCCAAAATATTAGTATTTTGATATCCTATATATTTGAGGTGTAATTTTATTTTGAGTATTTGCACGCGTTTTTCTTTTTATCTGAGAAGTAACAATGAATAATTAAAGTAAAATAAGCCAGATTCAAAACACATATGTACTTAAAACATTTATAAACTGTCCAGACAAGGAACAGTGAAATTAATAATATAATTAGTAATAACTATATTATGAAATCGCAAGAGCGAACTAATGCAGTTGATTAAATAACAACGATTTTTAAATAGTTGTCTCTAAACTAAAAGTTTACCAATTTAGTTTTATGTAAGAATTGTTCACACTCACCCACAGATTGATAAAACGGAATATTTCATTTATTTTACTACAAAACATAATGTATTTCGGATTCCCATTAATATGTCAATAAGTAAAATTAGGTTTCCTTTAGTTTAAATGGATTTTAAAACCTTTTATGAGAATGAACAGTTTAAATAACTTGAAACACTGCATCGTATGAGATTTGTACCGCCATTTAACTGGGAATGTGAGAAAACACTCCTAAATAGCAGGCTATAAATTTAAACCCAACTTAAGGATCCGCCTCTCCTACTCTAACTGCTCGCACTTCCACGATCTAAGAACCTAAAACCTGTTCCGTAAATGGACTACCTTTTTGACTACTGTTTTTACAGTTGGTGTCATAAATCAATTTCACCATTGTGGTAAGTTTTAACAAATACATTACCTTAAAGGATACACTAGCTTAAAGGATACACTAGCTTAAAGGATACACTAGCTTAAAGGGTACATTAGCTTATAGGGTACATTAGCTTATAGGATACATTAGCTTATAGCATTGACTATAAATACTGAAGTAGACTTCTCATTGCCATTGTAAAATGTGTCCCTAGTTTTGTGTATGCCAGGATTGAAAGAGGTCTTAGTTTACAACAATCACCAACAGAGTGTACTGCTGTCAACTATTACTTATCTTCTCAAGGAGGGGATAATGCAACAGTTGGTGTGTCAGGAAGCAAACATAATTTGATTATCACTTGCTTTCTGGGGTGTGGATATTTTAAAAGTTAACGTAAATAACTAAAATAAAAAGTTGACAGCAGCACAATCTGTCGGTGACCCAATCAAACTACTTCAATTTTAAATTCTAGCATACACTAAAAGTGGGACAGCTGGGCCATATGGATGGGATGTCTCCTTCAGTATTTATAGTCAATGCTTATAGGATACATTAGATTTCAGGGTACACTAGTTTATAGGATACACTAGCTTAAAGGGTACACTTGCTTAAATGATACACTATCTTAAAAGATTCACTAGCTTAAAGGGTACATTAGCTTATAGGATCAATTAGATTACAGGGTAAACTAGCTTAAAAAATACACTAGCGTAAGAAAATGACAAATCTGTACCTTAATTCGCCTATAGAGTAATTATTATATTATTTATTCTACAAAAGATACATATTGACACTTCAAGTACACTTAATTATTTAAAATAAATATTGAACAAAGTAGTGACTCGTTGGCGTAGTGATTAAGGCAACGGAATTCGGAACCATGGCAGCGGCTCCGTCGCGGGTTCAAATCCCGGTCCTGACAAGTAAATTGTACCAGTATTTTACGACTCGTACTGTAACGGCTCACCCCTCGTTTTGCTGGATACGTTCCTCGCCCAAATTTATAGTATATATAGACTGGCAAATCAAGGAAAAAAATGCTGCCAACTTAAACAAAATTTAAAACCCATAACTCAAAAAATCCGACATTTCTTACTCCTAAACATAATGTAGACGTGATGTATGAAAGCCACTAGGCAATTTTCAAATTGGTTCCGGTTCTGACCTCTCCAGGTTTATCGCTCTCTTGGGCGCTACCCAATGTACCACTAGAGACCCTGGCCTTATAAATGATTGGGCTGTATTGTAACGATGTGCGGGCGAATACTTCAATATCAACTACAATAACTGCGATAGAAAAACTTTAATTTATTGTACTTTGACATAATTATCCCAATAGAATACTCAGTTTAGTAATCGAATTTTATGTTATGAAGTCAGTTGATCTGGCTGCTCTTGAAATACAATTACTTAATACAAATATATTACTAGAGTTAAATGATAACTTAAGTAACCGTTCCACGAAGTTTAAAGACGTGCGTTGTAAACAGAAATTAAATATGACGACACATGGAAATAACAAAATTACACTTTGATGATTAACGCTGCACAGATTTGCATTACAGCTGCTGTTACATATAGTTACAATTGTTTTGTTAATATCAGTGTTACATTATTGTCTATATGAAGTAATAAGATGCATTTTTACGAATCTTAGAACTTGTGAAGATTTTTACTCGAGGTGAGTCATAACTATTTAATGCATCTAATTCATAATTTTAGCTAATCTACATTTGTTATTTTGAATGGAGACAACAAAGAACAAATAAAAGTCAATGAGTTTGCCCGTATTAATTTAAACTCTACAAATAACCTGACCTTCAGACGGTCTGCTTGGTATCCGAGAAATAAGTCAGCATTATAAGATATATTGCCTCAACACACAAATGTTACTAACCAACAAAGTTACCTCAATAGTTATGAGTAGGGGGCAAAGACCGATTCAAAACCAGCAAAGGCGCGGTGAGGATGCGAGGATGCAAGCCCCCCCCCCCCCATGACGTCAGCCCCCCCCGGTGACGTCAGCCCCCCCCCGTGACGTCAGCCCCCCCCGGTGACGTCAGCCCCCCCCCGTGACGTCAGCCCCCCCCCCGTGACGTCAGCCCCCCCCCCCGGCCGCCAGCAGCACTTTTCGTGATGACCTTGAACATGAGGAAAAAACTTTCGAAAATTAATAATTAGCCTATTTATCCACCGACTCCCACGGGACTTTTTCCAGAGTGTAGGCCTATCCCCAGGGAAGCGAATGACGTAAGAACCCCATAGATCCACCATTAAACAAGGCCGCTATTAATTTATAACCGCGTTTTCCTTATGGGATCTCAGCTGTTTACCGACTGATTTTGACGAAACCTCACCACATGTCAGGCCATGACCTAAGAAAACCATCGCTTAAAGAAAATTGAAAATCCACTGTTAAACGGGCCCGCTATTAATTTTTAAATGTGTTTTCCTTATAGGATCTCGGCTGTTTACCGACCGATGTTGATGAAACTTCACCACATGTTGAGCAGCGGCTTAAGTAAACCATCGCTTAAAGAATATTGAAAATCCACTGTTAAACGGGCCCGCTATTAATTTTCAAACGTGTTTTCCTTATGGGATCTCATCTGCTTGCCGACCGAATTTGATGTGACTTCGTTACACGTTATATGCCGGCTTGACTAAACCAACCTGCAAGCGGCTCCGCGATGTCACGTGTCGAGGCGCATGCTAGGGCCTACGTGACTGTCCCAGCCTGTTTACTCATTAGCGGCCTTCAAGATCCCCTCCGTTCTAGAAGGTTCCGGCAAGTGCGTCGCATGAGGCCTCCTCCTGACTGGAGTGCTATGTATGAGCATGTCACGTGTCGAAGCGCGTGCTAGGGCCTACGTGACTCTCCCAGCCTGATACTCATTAGCGGTTCCGAGAATTGTTTACTACTTTCACCGCTTACTGTACGGTACGTAGCTATGTTACTTCAGTGATTGTCATTGCTTCCTTCATTCAGTTTGTGTTTGGAGCTCAGTGTATGTAGATGTTCTACTTCAGTGCTGTGCTAGTCTTTACTGAACCATATTCCGAGATTTTTTAAACGTAAGTATATGTAGCTCTTATAAGTTGTAGTGTGGAAGACTATTACATTTCCCTTTATAATAAGATTCTCATTTAAGGTATGATCGTTCAGCAATTTTGAAGTCATAATGTGTAAAGAGAGGTCTGGCCCATTAATAGAAGTTGAATAATTCGCATTATGTTTTAGGGAAAACGATTCGTTAAATGTTTGAGCGAAATAATTATCTAACATTAATATTTAAACTTTTACATATCCCAGTACACTGAGCCTTGTCGTTGTTTCTTTTCAGATGGAGACGAGTGGATTTGTAATGACCTTAGAACAGTTATGTTTTATAACGATTAAAATTAATGAGTCAAACTTTTAAAATTTAAAATAGATTAATTTCCACTCTTCTAAAATTTTTTGAGGGAAATAAAATTAGGTTTTTGCTTTCCAAGCCTTTGTGGTGGGTGGAGAGTATAGATACCCGATGTTGTAGATGGCTGTTCCTCGTATGTGTAAGGTATGCGGACGCGTCTTCACAAACGTTGGAAACCTGGCTCGTCACGCTGCATCCGCCCACAACGACCGTCATTACGAGTGCCATGTCTGCGGTAGACACTTCGGGCGAAGCGACAACTTGCGACGCCACCTCACCGCAGTTCATCCTCCTACTCCTCACGACCAAGCGCCAGGTACGGTTTTTATGTTAAACAAGAAAAGGTGGATTGCTAGCCTCTGTGTAATTCCTCAACTTTGTATTTACTGGACCTAGGTAAACTGGCGATTGAGATGAGGAAGAGGTCGTTATTTCTCTATACAGTTCCTCACCCATCCTCACGATCAAGCGCCAGGCATGGTTTTTATGTTAAACAAGAAACCGCCAGCACTAATGACTTGTTTTCGAGAGAGTAAACGGCTTTAGTCGAGTAAACAGATTCAAGTAGTAAACAAGGGGCTGTCAGCCTCTGTGCCTCACTCTTGTATTACTGGACTCGGGTAAACTGGCGCTCGAGATGAGGAAGAGGTTACCAAGCCTCTATACAATTCCTCACCCTTGTATTTACCGGGCTCAAACTGGCGATTGAGATGAGGAAGAGGTTGCCAGTTCCTCACCCTCGTGTTTATCGGGGTCACTAATAGGACTTGTTTTCCTGTTCGCAGGCCATCCGTGCCCGTTGTGCTCCGTCGCCCTGGCGGGTCCCGAGGATCTTCGCCACCATATGGAAGCGGTCCACGGTGCGAGCCCGTCAGCTTCGACCTCCTCCTCCTCCTCCGCAACGCCACCCTTCAGAGACCCACGGCCCGAGTGCGACGCGTGCGGGCGGCGATTCTCCCGTGAGGACCTGCTCCGGCGTCACGTGCAGCTGGTGCACGCCAACGAGGTCCGCTGTCCCGATTGCGGCGCCCTTTTCCGCAGGGTAGCGTACCTCCAGCGACACATGGAGAGCGTCCACCGCGGCATGAGGTTCACGTGCGCCTACTGCGACCGAGGCTTCACCCGGCGCTACAACCGGGACCAGCACGAGGCCCACAACTGCCCCGTCGTGAGGAACCTCGTTGTGGACGAGATGCCGCGCCTGCCCGTTCTGTCACCCGAGCCCCGGCCCAGCCGCGAGCCCCAGCCCGGACCCAGCCGCGAGCCCCAGCCCGGACCCAGCCGCGAGCCCCAGCCCGGACCTAGCCGCGAGCCCCAGCCCGGACCAAGTACGGCACCTGACGGGATGGTGGGTGGTGGCGGACTACCCACGTTCCGCCCCATCCAACGAGGGTTCCGCGGACGCCTCCTGACCTTCGGTCTGTCCCGGCCCATGGAGGACTTCTTGGCCGTGGAGGACGCGCTGGTGCTGCTGTTCGACAGCGTCCTGGAACTGTTGGCCGACGTCAGGACTCGACACCCTAACATCAAGGTCAACATGTTCCTGGAGTGCGAATTCGCCAACGTTCACGGAGCCACCTGTCTGCGGGCCTTCAAGACGAAGAACGTGCCTCTCACCGCCACGTCCAACTTGGAGGACTTCCTATCGGCTTCCTTCCACAAGCTGGAGGAAGAGAAGGAGCAGTGCCTGCTAGTGGGTAGCGGGTGGAGCTATCTCCGGATACGCGACCTGGAGATCCGCGTCAACCTCTACACCCCGTTGGGAGAACACGGAGCCAGGTTCGTCCAGCTTCCCAGGACCATCTGCGAGACGCGTGCCGTTATCAACGTGCAAAACGTCGATGACATGTGCTTCGCGTACACCATCCTGGCCAAGTTCGTCGCGCGACACCCGGAGAGGCCCACATCGTACACACCGGACGTCATGGCACGCTACGACTGGGTCGGCCTACGCTTCCCCGTGGCTGTGAAGGACATTAAGGTCTTCGAGAGGAGGAACGCCATCAGCGTTAATGTGTACGGGATCGAGCGTGCTATGGTGGGGAGACGCCCTGACGGATCGCCAAAGTTCCAGGACCGCGTGTTCCCGCTGAAGATCTGCAAGCGGGAGTTGGAGGATCACCGGGACCTGCTGTACGTGACTACTGGCGGGGACAGTCACTACGCCTACATCGCAAACATGAGTAGGCTAGTGCGTCCTCAGCTGACGTCTTACGGCCACGCCATCCACGTGTGTAAGCGATGCTTCGCCTACTTCGACAACCGGCCCAACAAGCTGCAACTGTCCGGTGCCGAGCGTCTGGAGGAGCACATGCGATACTGCACCGCCAAGGCCCCCCTCCGCTTGGACTTGCCGAAGAAGCAGCAGATCCGCTTCACCCACCCCGAGTACACTCGGCGCGAGCGCTTTTGCGTTTATGCCGACTTTGAGTGTGCTCTACAGCCCGTCGCCGCTGACCCTGCGGAAGCGCCGCCCGGCACGAGGCCCCTGCAACTGCACGTCCCGTACGCCTTCGCCTACCAGATCGTGGACTCGCTCGGCCTGGAGGAGTTTGAGCCCCGCGTCTACTTCGGGGCAGACGCGTCCAAGGTCTTCATGGAGAGGCTCAAGATGGACGTGCTGGCGCTGTGGGAGTTCCTATTCAGCATGAGAGCTCTGCATCCTTCTCTGACTCGGCAGGAGATGGACGAGTACCTGGCAGCGACTCACTGCTACCTCTGCGGGAAGGAGTTCACGGACCAGGACGTCAAGGTGCGGGACCACAATCACGCCCCGCCCTACGAGTTCCGAGGAGCCGCCCACCGCTCGTGCAACCTCAGGTACCGGGAGCAGCGACACATCAACTGCTACTTCCACAACCTGTCCAACTACGACGCCCACTTCGTAGTGCGCGAGCTGGCCATCGACCCCGGCGACGTGGACGTGTTGGCCCACTCGGAGGAGCGGTACATCGCTTTTACCAAGCGATTCCACTTTGGTCAGCCCGGGGACAACCAACGACAGAGCAGTTTCGCGGTGCGCTTCCTAGACACCTACAGGTTCCTGTCCATGAGCCTGGCCAACCTGGCGGCGGGACTCCCCACGGACAGGATGCGTGAGACGAGGAAGCGCTTTCCCGACGACCGGCTGTTCGACCTGGTGCGCAGGAAGGGCGTGTTCCCCTACGACTTCGTTACGTCCTACGATACGTTGTACAGGACCAGGGAGTTGCCGCCCAAGGAGGCGTTCAGGAACTCCATGACCCTGGAGGACATCAAGGACGAGGAGTACGAGCACGCCCTCAACGTGTGGCGAGCCTTCGAGTGTCACAACCTCAAGGACTATGCGGACAAGTATCTGCGATGTGACATCGCCCTGCTCACCGATGTCTTTGAGCAGTTCCGCGACACCTCGTTGGCAGAGTACGGGCTGGACCCCGCCCACTACTACACCCTGCCGTCCTACGCGTGGGACGTGATGCTCAAGACCTGCGGTGTGGAGCTGGACACGCTGCAGGACTTTGACATGTACCTGTTTGTGGAGCAGGGGATCCGAGGAGGCATCTCACAGGCCATCACCCGCTACGCCAAGGCCAACCACGACAGGTGCCCGGACTACCGCCCGGACGAGCCCACGCGCTTCCTCCTGTATCTGGACGCCAACAACCTCTACGGCTGGGCCATGTCCCAGCGCCTGCCGACCGGAGACTTCGAGTGGCTCAGCCGTGAGGAAATACAGGCGTTGGACGTCGCGGCGCTGAACGCAGAGGCCGATCGAGGCTACATCTTGGAGGTGGATCTCCACTACCCCGCGCGCCTACACGATCTGCACAAGGACCTTCCCTACTGCTGCGAGACGAAGCGCCCGCCGACAGGGAAGTTCCCCAAACTGTTGACGACCCTGGACGACAAGACGCACTACATCTGTCACTACAGGGTCTTGCAGCAGGCGCTGCAAAACGGATTGGAGCTGGTCGCGGTGCATCGGGCGATCTCCTTTCGCCAATCGCGGTGGTTGGAACCGTACATCCTGATGAACACGGAGCTGCGGAAGAGGGCCAGGACGAAGTTCGAACAGGACTTCTTCAAGCTCATGAACAACGCGGTCTTCGGCAAGACCATCGAGAATGTACGGAAGCGCCTCAACGTGAAGCTGGTGTGCACCCCGGAGAGGTTTTCCAAGTACGTCGCCAGATCCAACTTCCTGGACCGGACGTACTACACGGAGGACGTGGCCCTGGTGCATCTGTCCAAGGTCAACATCGTGTTGGACAAGCCCGTCTACGTAGGCATGACAGTCCTGGAGCTGAGCAAGTGGCTCATGTACGAGTTCCTGCGCAAGATGAAGGAGCGCTACGGTGACCGCCTCACCGTAGACTACATGGACACAGACAGCTTCGTCTTTGACATCGTGTCCCAGGACGTCTACGCAGAGATGAAGGAACACCTGGACGACTTCGACACCAGCGGCTATCCGAGGTCCCACCCCTGCTACAGCCCCGTCAACGCCAAGGTCATTGGAAAGTTTAAGGACGAGTGTAACGGTCTGTCCTTATTCGAGTACCTCGGCCTGCGGTCCAAGCTGTACTTTATGGACATCGAGGACGCGGCGACAGGCGGCAGCAAGGCTCTCAAGCGAGCCAAGGGGGTGGCGAAGGGCGTTGTCAAGAACGTCCTCACCCCCGACGACTACAGAGAGTGCCTGTTTGACGGGGTCCAAAAGCGCACCACCAACGTCCGCTTCCAGTCTCACTTGCACCGGGTCTACACCGTGGAAGTGGACAAGCTGAGCCTCAGCCCGACTGACGACAAGCGGTGCGTCCTCCCCGACGGCGTCCACACTCTGCCGTGGGGACACAAGGACGTCCCGCCACTACCGCCAGCCAGGAGAGGAGGAGATCGACCTCAGCGGATGGAGGTGGACGGTGAGGAGGAGGAGGAGCGCCAGGACGAAGACGAGGAAGAGGAATTCCCTGTTTAGATTTAATATTAATTTTAAGAAAAATTTGTAAATAGTATTTGTAGAAAATATAATAGCTTTATGTACAGCATGAACCCGAGTTGTTTATTTCCTCCCTTTGCTCACTCAAAAGCCGTTAGGCTTAAAGTGTGTGAGAAAGGCGTTATGGGCCGTTTGGCCCGGGCCGTGCAGCTTAAAAGCCCCCGCCAACCGGGAGCGGTTGGCGGCGCGTGTCGGGGGGACGGCCCTGAAGGAGTTGCCCAGGAAGGAATTACTCAGCGGTCTGCTGACGCTCGAGGTTGCATCCTCGAATTGCTCAGCGGTTTGCTGATGTCCGAGGGGTCTCGTGGCGCGTCCTCTTTGGCGGCCTTCACTGCCGCTTGGCGGGGGCTCAGCCAGTGACACGCGCCGCTGGTATATAAACCTGAGGTCCAGCCCCGCTGCCTCAGTTTTGCTAATTTTTTTAAATTTAGTAAGGGTCAAGCACTTAGCTTGAGGAGTCAAGTAAGTAAACAAGTTATATAATGAGGGATTTTCCTCCGTGAACATCAAGTCCACTAATGAGTAAACAAATTATTTAATGAAGGATTTTTCCTCCATGAACAACAAGTCCACTAATGAGTAAACAGATTGAGTTTCTCTAAGTTTCAGTTTAAGTCAGAGAGTCAAACTATTGCCATCAATATGAACACTGATAATGTATGGGAGAGCAGTATTCCTGATGAGGACCTCATCAAGATCGTTGAGGGAATCGAAGAAAAGTATGCTAATAGCGTATGGGAAGGTAATATCCCTGATAAAGAACTCCTCGCTACCGTTGAGGTGATAGAAGAGGAATATGCTCTCCAACTTCGAAGGGAATATGAAACAATGTGGGAACGGATAACTACGTGTTGGTGCTCCCAACCTACATGTGATGAAGAATGGGAACAATATAATGCAGACTGGGAGAGTCTTCGTGCTCTTGAGATTGCAATGGAGGAGTTTCAAGCGAAAGAGAGGGCTGAGACTTCTTCACAAAAGTAATTTTAAGTTTTTAATTTATAATAAAGATGAAGAAAATAAAATTATAATTCATACAAAAATAATAAAATAAATTTCTTTAAGCGATGGTTTTCTTAGGTCACGGCCCGACATGTGGTGAGGTTTCGTCAAAATCGGTTGGTAAACAGCTGAGATCCCATAAGGAAAACGCGGTTTTAAATTAATAGCGGCCTTGTTTAAAGGTGGATCTATGGGGTTCTTACGTCATTCGCTTCCTTGGGGATAGGCCTACCCCGCGCGCGCGACGTTCATGCATCCCCAAACCTAACTTAAACCTGCGTCGCGACGTTCATGCATCCTCAAACCTAACTTAAACCTGCGTCTGTAAACCTAACCTAAACCTGCGTCTGTAAACCTAACGCACGCATTGGCCTACCTTAAGTAGTGAAGTCGTGGACCGCGGTTACGTCATCACCCCGTGCCTACGTGACTGCCCCAGGCTGTTTACTCATTAGCGATAATTGCCGCGATTTCGAGAATTGTCCACCGCCTTCTACTGTACGGTACGTAGCTATGTTACTTAAGTGATTGTCATCGCTTCCTTCATTCAGTTTGTCTAGTGATGTTGCAAAGTAAACACAAACATGGCTAGTGCAATTGAAGTGGATGAATCAGTCCAGACGTTGTTGAAGGAGTTGGAAGCGATGGAAGGCTACAGCACCATGTACTTTTCTCCACGAAGTCCTGAACAACCACCGCCAGCACCATCACTGAAACGGTCAGTCGCCACACCATCGAAGCTGGCGACCTGGAAATGTCCATACTGTGAGGAGTCGTTCACGTCGCGAGATGGACTTCGTCTTCATCATCGTCAGCACCACCTCTGTGTTAGAAGGAAGCGAAGAAACAATCGTTCCTCACAACCGAGATCGTTCATACAAACCTCAGCAGGAAGAGGTCCGCAGAAAGTCAACACATGTATTGATAGCAGTTGTATAAACGACATTGAAAGTGGCAATGCTCCGGAGATATCTGAAGACTTTGCATCACCATCATTCAACCAAATAACCGAAGGGGGAGGTTCCCAGAACGTCAGCATATGTGCCGATAGCAGTTGCATAAACGACATCAGTAGAAGTGTCAATCACCCGGAACTACCTGGAGACTTGGAGCTTGTGGAAAAAGATTCGAACGATTCACCACCGACTGTCAGTTGGGTAGATTCCGGTTATCAACATACAGTACAAAATCCCGCCAATCAGGGTAAAGTGTTCTTGAACATCCAGTTACATCATAGAGGTCAGTATACACATGGTTGCAACTTATATTTGGATGAAAATAAAGACTATGAAATCTATATTATGATTATGAACATTATAACGCGATTGGAAAACCTTTGGGTGGACCGTTATTCAGGAGTCCCCAGAGTCACTGGTTTGACATATACAGTGAAGCCGGTGGTGATAAAGCGTGCAACTGGTAGTAATGAGGGTATCACACAATCGGCGGGGACTGCTTCCGCCCGCGATGAACACCACCCAGATTGAGAAGCGCCTGGTGGTAGTCTCTACAACAGGTATCGACTCCAGGGCTACGGTACTTCTGTTTATGACCACTACTGCCTCACCTACCTGTACTGTCGGACGGTCCTCGATATACCACTCAGCGACTACGTGCAGCTCTTCGACCCGGTCGCTCCCACCATAACGAAGCACTGGTCCGTAGGCTCTTCTACTCCATCTTCGCTTAAGTCTATTTTTGTGTAAATACCTTTTGAGTTCTTGATTGTAATATGTTTGTGTGTATATTCTTATTGTGTTTCAATAAATGTTGTTGTTTCTCGTTAACTGTTGTTTTCACTTGTCTTTCTCTTTAGTATTTAAGAAAGAATATCGAATTTTTAACAATTTTGAAAGTTTTGTTTTGAAAACATGATAGTTTTACAAAATTCAGTTTGCATTAGAAGAGTCTTTTGAAAGTAAATGTCAGGGAAATGCAAGGGGTAGTAACAACACAGATGTATGCTGTAAACTAAACTGTTTGACTATATTTGCTTACGAATACTATTTACAAAAAATACTTAATTATATTTAAAAAAATTAGCCTAGTTCTGTTTACACCGGGAACTCTTCGTCCATGTCCTCCTCCTCATCCACCTCCATAGGTCCGCCTTGCTGCTCCTCGAGATTGTCTCGACTTCTTGCTGCGGGCAGTGGTGGGATGACCTTATGCCCCAAGGTAAGGTGTGGATACCATCAGCCAAGATGTAGCGTTTATCATCGGCCGGGCTGAGGCTCAGCTTGTCCACTTCCACGGTGTAGACCCGGTGTAAGTGGGACTGGAAGCGGACGTTGGTGGTGTGCTTTTGGACCCCGTCAAACAGGCACTCTCTGTAGTCGTCGGGGGTGAGGACGTTCTTTAAAACGCCCTTCGCCACTCCCTTGGCTCGCTTGATCGCCTTGGATCCGTTGTCTTCGTCCTCAGCCTCCTTTCTCTCTTGCAGGCAGTGATCGGTTTTACAGATGACGTCTGAGGTGATGCCAATGTCTGATCACTAGCATTATTGTTCATAACCTCAATCTCCTGAATAAACGATTTGATATAGTCGTCCGCAGAAGCGTAAGCGTCCATGTTCACGTCCTTACCGTGTGACTTCAACCGTACTACGGACTGGTGGTGCGTCTGCTCACCCTTGAAGTAAACTGTATGCACTCGCTGTGACACATCTTGTTGCAATAGGTTAGATGTTTGATTTTTTCACCCAACATCAGTTCCAACGGTCTGCGGAATCTTATTTCATCTATTGCGATTTGAGTCCACGATAATTGTTGTACATCCTCACAGGGCTCGTAAGTGTACTGTGTATTTAGCTCCTCGTTAAATTTAACAGTCTGTTTTGTTTTCTTCATAGTTATATTCTTTTACATGATATTCAATATTTTTGTTTTCTTCATAGTTATATTCTTTTACATGATATTCAATATTTTTGTTTTCTTCATAAGTATGCTGTTTCGTATGATATTTTCTCTCAAACACATCTCTCGCTCTATCCAAAACTAACTTGATTGCGAGCCTTTCTCGGATGTTGATACGTTTATAACGTATTTTGTTCATTGATATGGTGATTACTTTTCTTGCATCATCCGCACTGGTCATCTTTGGAGCACGTATCGACTGTTACTACCTGACAAGCGTTGAAGGTTCTGGAACGTGTCCACAAGCGCAGACCTATACATTGTCAAACTGTACTCTGATTGCTTCTTTAGGGTTAGCGTAGCCCAATATTGTAGCTACATCCTTAGCTTTGAACCATGGATTATCGCTGCTGTCAAACAGTACAGACAAAGGCTGATCATTAAACACATAGGCGGTTAACTGGTTCATTTTATAGGTTAGATCAAAACGTCGGGTGAACACTCTGACAGAACGTCACACAGCAACACTATTACACAAACACACACTTCAAACTCCCGAACAAGAATGAGCCCGTGGGTGTTTGACAACTGGTGTTCAGTTGATTTAATTTTCTATTTTTATTTCTTTAAGGTACAGGGATCGAGGGAAGGGAGAGAAGGGAAATCTCCTCTTATTAGAAAGATTTTCTTCTAATCCCTAACATGAAAAGCTTTTGTGGCCTTGAAAAAGGCCGATTATGATGGTGGAATCAGGTGGAGGCTAAGGTGTTGGGAAATATTTATTTTTTAATGTTGAAAAACTTTGTTATTTCATCTGGGTGGAGTTCATCCGTTCGTTGATTCCACCACATTTCAACAAGCATCATGTACTTCTGCTCATGTTCAATGGCGTAGATGTGCTCCTCTTCAATAGGGTAGAAATTCATCTTGTAGTCCATGTCCCGCTGCCAATATTCCCATTCCAAGTCGTCCAGCGGACAATGGTTCCACATGCTGTTGATTCCCCGTTGTTTGGAGTACAGAGCGTCGTCAAGATCTTGGATGGTTGAATACACCTTTGGTTCATGAACGTGCTTGAACTTTTTGTCATTGCGCCATAGCCTCTTTTTATGGAAATGCTTCAAGGTGCAATCATCGTCGTCCTTTTGGTTGTAGAATTCATCACCTTCAAAGTAATCATCTTCATCGTCAAATGGCCTCTTCTTATCATTGCTATTCATTGACGTTTCCGCTGCAACACATACATCTTCCAACTCGACGTCTGTGATGGCACAATCCCACTCGATGTTGTCCATGATCTCTTCGTAGCTGTTGTCGCTTCGGAACTCAAGGTGTATCACAGAGACGGCAATACTTCGCCCGCACAGTAAGAGCTCCAAAGACAAACTGACTAAACCCTTGAGGACGTGCTCATAAATAGCACTCCGGTCGGGAGGAGGCCTCGGCCGTGGAACTTTCCACCGCATCGCCCTCCAGAGGAGCTTGGTAGTGTAATGTAAGCGGTAAACAGTTCCCGGAACAGTAGTCGATTCAAAACCATCAAAGGCACAGTGGTTCCTTGAAACTAGATAGTTACATATTCTTGTACGGAAATTCCAACATGGTCGAGTCAGCATGTCGCTGACCCTGTCCTTATGCCTCACGGTAGAGTGTGGATGCTGTCGGGGAGGATGCACCGCTTGTGAACAGTAAAACAAGTCCTATTAGTTACCTCGATAAACACAAGGGCGAGGAACTGGCGACCTCTTCCTCATCTCGATCACCGGTTTGAGCCCGGTAATATAGGAGTGAGGAATTGTACAGAGGCCTGGCGACCTCTTCCTCATCTTAATCGCCAGTTTACCAGAGCCCAGTAAATACAAGGGTGAGGAATTGCACAGAGGGCTGGCGACCTCTTCCTCATCTCGATCGTCAGTTTGAGCTCGGTAATACAAGGGTGAGGAATTGCATAGAGGGCTGGCGACCTCTTCCTCATCTCAATCACCAGTTTGAGCCCGGTAATATAGGAGTGAGGAATTGTACAGAGGCCTGGCGACCTCTTCCTCATCTCAATCACCAGTTTGAGCCCGGTAAAATAGGAGTGAGGAATTGTACAGAGGCCTGGCGACCTCTTCCTCATCTGATCGTCAGTTTACCAGAGCTCAGTAAATACAAGGGTGAGGAATTGCACAGAAGGCTGGCGACCTATTCCTCATCTCGATCGTCAGTTTGAGCTCGGTAATACAAGGGTGAGGAATTGCACATAGGGCTGGCGACCTCTTCCTCATCTCAATCACCAGTTTGAGCCCGGTAATATAGGAGTGAGGAATTGTACAGAGGCCTGGCGACCTCTTCCTCATCTGATCGTCAGTTTACCAGAGTCCAGTAAATACAAGGGTGAGGAATTGCACAGAGGGCTGGCGACTTCTTCCTCATCTCGATCGTCAGTTTGAACCCGGTAATACAAGGGTGAGGAATTACACAGAGGGCTGGTAACCTCTTCCTCATCTCGATCGTCAGTTTGAGCCCAGTAATACAAGGGTGAGGAACCGTACAGAGGCTGGCAGCCCCTTGTTTACTACTTGAATCTGTTTACTCGGCTAAAGCCGTTTACTCTCTCTCTCGAAAACAGGTCATTAGTACTGGCGGTTTCTTGTTTAACATAAAAACCATGGCTGGCGCTTGATCACGTAGGCATAGGGATGACGTCATGGAGGTTTCTACCGAGTTGTTTACAGCTTCGGTCCTACTCACCAGTCTCCTTCTAGCATTACTGACAAGCGGTACACCATGTTCCACTTGTTTGCAATAGTTACAGAGCCAGTCGGGCCCTACCTCGTAACAAAGCCATTTCACATCAATTCCACAATAACAGAAGTAGATTCAATAGACGCTGAGGTGTTTCTACAAACGGTGTATTATTACACAAGATGCTTCTTCGGTAGATTATATATTGACTTCTGGTTGGATAGACCGTTAGCCCCACACAAATGTCGACAGCTTAGGGCTGACCTGGGAGACGTGAGTTCAATAGCGACACACGTCTCATGTCGCAACGTCATAGTTTGGCTCCTTCGAGAAGCTAATCCCCCGATATATGCGAGGGTTGTAGTAAATGGAGGGTAGGTTAAGCATAACTTTTATGAATAAAATAAATATATTAAAGAATAAAAAAGAAAAAATGATAGATAACGTCCACAACACTCTGAAAGCTTCTAGGAGGTCGCTGATGAGTAAACAGCCCCGGGCGGTCACGTAGACTCTAGCGCGCGCCTCGACACGCTGCTCGCAGTTTGGTTTAGTCAAGCCGGCGCGTAGCATCGAATTCGGTCGGCAAGCAGCTGAGATCCCATAAGGAAAACACGTTTGAAAATTAATAGCGGGCCCGTTTAACAGTGGATTTTCAATATTCTTTAAGCGATGGTTTACTTAAGCCGCTGCCCAACATGTGGTGAAGTTTCATCAACATCGGTCGGTAAACAGCCGAGATCCTATAAGGAAAACACATTTAAAAATTAATAGCGGCCTTGTTTAATGGTGGATCTATGGGGTTCTTACGTCATTCGCTTCCCTGGGGATAGGCCTACACTCTGGAAAAAGTCCCGTGGGAATCGGTGGATAAATAGGCTAATTATTAATTTTCGAAAGTTTTTTCCTCATGTTCAAGGTCATCACGAAAAGTGCTGCTGGCGGCCGGGGGGGGGCTGACGTCACGGGGGGGGGGCTGACGTCACGGGGGGGGGGGCTGACGTCACCGGGGGGGGGGGGCTGACGTCACGGGGGGGGGGCTTGCATCCTCGCATCCTCACCGCGCCTTTGCTGGTTTTGAATCGGTCTTTGCCCCCTACTGTTATGGATTTGTTATATTCTGCTTTTCACTTTATGACGTTACTAAGTTTTAATTAATACATAAAATGCTGTTTACATTCTAAATTAGTAAAGACATATTTTTTCTTAAGCTAAGTTGAAAATAGCGGTTTAGTATTTGCGTTTCTGAAAAATAATATCGCTTGATTTCCGAATAATCAGAATGGTAGTCACTAACACTGTGTGCGTCTATTTTTTATTTCCATTTAGTTTACTAATTTTTTTCGCTATCAATTTATCATCCTTTCTTTTCCTTCTGTTGCAATTTATTCAAAGCAGTTTGTGAAATGCGATTTTTTTATCATCAATATTCAATTCTGCTGGATGTCTTAATTCGATTAAAGAGTTTTAGTTACCGTTGAGTGGGTTAAAAACAGTTTATGTATATACACAATTTTTGATAATGTAAACAAACCGTTAAGATAAAGTATTGTTGTTAAAATAATTTATACAGTGAATTCTTTGTTGGTAGAGAATAAGATGAAGAGAATATCTGACCAGTTGAAAAGGTTGAACAATTTATAGTAATGGAGCCATCCTAGCGTCTTTTTATCTACCTTGTGCTTTTACGTTTTTTATCAGAAAAGGTTTTCCGATACGTTGGCAAACTGTGTATTTTGCATTTCTATTATATACTAGCAGTTACCCGGCACGCGTTGCTGCGCCCAAAACTTTGAATTTTTTTAATTACAGCTGTTAATTTTGTAAACACTAAATTTCTAAAACCTGACACTGCACCCTTGTATGCCCTCTGGGTCGGAGCCCTTTGGACAGATTTGCACCAAACTTCACACAAACCATCCTTGAATAATGCTTATTAATTCCTGAAAGTTTCATTACAATCTGTCGAGCGGTTTCGGAGTCCATAGGCTACATACATATATACATACATACTTCCTCTTTTATAGATATAGATTTCACAATTATATTACATATGAATTTATCATATTTTATATCAGTTTAGCGGTTTGCCAGCTAACGTGTGTAAAGCCCGCCTACACTAGCGGACAGTACACCGAGCCGAACCCCGACGCGAACACTGGTTTGTTCGTGGCGAAGTTCGTGGTGAAGTTTGCAGTGACTTTTGAAAGAAACTAGCCCCGAACCTCACACTGAACCGAACCTTGACATGAACATTTTCGCGCGAACCACAACTTTCTTTCTGTCAGTAGTAATCAGGCGTTCAATGGATGAACAACTAGCTCCTGCGGCTTACATCCACATTTGCCATGTTCTTCGGAAGAAGAGGAACACCGTCGCCAGTAGTAAACCAAGCTTCTCCAACAAAGGCAAGGAGATGGAAATGGAACTTTGTTGGGACTGAAGTTTCAGCAAGTGAGTGAACACTATAAGAACTTCACGAGAATGTCCCCTACAGCTTTTGAGTTCTTGATCAACCTTATAGGAAGTGAGTGAGCTCGAGGAGGCACGAAACTGGCAATGCAGTGATGTATAAATCCCACTATTGGCCTTTCTTGTAGCACTCTATGAGAAGAAGCTGGTCAATAGGCTGTCAATAGGCACTCACTTCACTCAATAAACACCGAACTGGACACAACACTGGAAAACTCTAACATACGAGTTTAATTGGCGAACAGTGACTTCAAGGAAGCAACCACCTAATGGACTCAATTCATTACATTTCCACTTTTTTGTCTCTTAATCTTTGCATAACATCAAAATAGTTTTATTTCACATAATCTAATTTGAACCAAATAGGTAAAACTGCTCACACTTCTGTTTTTGGACTTTTCAAACATTACCACCGTGTTTAAAAAAGATTAAAAACCCAACATTTTTTACTAAATGGTTGTAATTTTTAAGGGTTTGTATATTACATTCTTAATACAATATATGTTTCATTATTGACTGTTGCTCATCACCACGGTTTTTCAGCAAGACGCAGACCTTTTTTGAATGTGGGTCACGATCCTGCCATAAGTCTAAGCACACAAGCAGCCAGTTTCTGTTGATCCCTACATTAACCATATGAAGGGTTGTAACCATATAATAACTTATCTTTTACCCATTAATTTAGTTTCATTAATCTTTAGTTTAATTTTTCATATCTCATAGTTTTGAGGTTTTTAAGTTTTTGTTGCGTAAATGCGAGAAGATTTTATCTGCCCTAACGAAATAATGTAGCTTGACGTCAGGCTACCACGTCAAATCCACTTTCTTAGGACATTGGTAGAAACTTTAAAAGTCTAACTACCTTTTTTAAGTAAATTACATAAATACAATAATTATAAATTTGTGGCCGTAATTAAAATACCACGGTCGCAGCAAACCTGCATACTCAGCGAATTTCCAATGGAGATATAAATGTCTTAATACTACATAAAGTCACTTACCAAGTTTCATAAAAATATATTCACAAATAAGCAATATAATCAATTTTAATTATTCCCCATAAGAACGTTGGGGCTGAGTACGCAGGTTTGCTGCATCAAGGAACACAAAAAATGGAGTTTTATGCTAATATCAATATAACTCAACTAGGTGAAGTTATATACCAGTTTTTTATTCATTTATGTTCATAATTAAGGGAGACATAGCATTTAATTATTATCCATAAGAATAACATGGGCTGAGTACGCAGGTTTGCTGCTACAAGAGCCTTTGACAAAAAATTGTTTTTTTGAGCAAATACCAATGCACCACAACTAGATGAAACCGTATACCAAGTTTCATCAGTGTACGTTCATAAATAAGCGAGATATAACATTTTGCTTTTCCTCCATAAGAATAACATTAGACAACGTACTCTGTTTAGCACTTTCAATATCTCGGTAAGAAATTGACGTAGAGGAATGATCAAAATACCAAATTGTGTTTTTTTAAGCTGAATATAATGGTAAAACTAAAATTTGACTATTTCCAAAATTATATGTAAAAAATCCAAAAAACCTATTTTTGGGGTACAAAACCCCCCAAAAATACCCCTTCGGATAAAGCGATCTGGCTGGTTTTCGAACTTAAAAGTAATAAATGTTGCTTTACACATTTATACCAAATTTCATCAAAAACGGATAATTTTTACGAGAGTTATCGTGCTCACGGACACACACACACACACACACACACACACACACACACACACACACACACACACACACATATATATATATATATATATATATGTATGTATACATATATATATATATATATATATATATATATATATATATGTATACAATTTCGAAAGAATGGTGTTTTTGGGGTCTGGGGACCTCAAAACGAAAAGTTATCATGGTCCCGGGCCTAGGTCTTACCATGCCGACTACGGTAATAGCTTCTTCCCTATAGGGGAAATTCGCTAAAAGAGGCCACAGTAAGACTGACAATAATATGTTCTTACAATAGGCGTTAATCCCTGTGTTTGTAGCCCTTTTGCCTGGAATGCAACAGAGAATGGGGATTATTGTTTTTCACTAGCTCCAGTATCTGGCTTTTCCGGAAAAAATATTGGCAAATTGTCATGGTGAGTGGATTTTCTGTGTTATTTATCTTAACTTTCACGAAAAGCATTACGCTTATTCTATATCTGTTTACATTAGCTGTTGTCGCCGGGATTAAGTTTAACACATAATTCGGTTGAATACAACCTAATTTACATCAAAAATAACGTATGATCTAAAATGGCCGATAGGACCCTAAAAGTCTTTCGAGACTATAATGTACATATTTTAATTTTGTTTATTAAACCTTCATACCGAATTTTAATCTGATCGGCTCATTAATTTGTGAAGAAGAAACTATCATACTTCAAATTTACTATTATTAGCATTGTAGCATCTTTAAAACCGGTAGTTCTCTCTCTCAACTTTTCTACAAACCGACGATTCATCTCACCAACTATCACAATCAACTAAACCACCTCGGTAGAAACCCTTTGAGTCATCAACTGTGCTCTGTAGGAGTTAACGTTGCAAAATGTACCTCTCCTCCGTACAAACAACATTGTACAATCCAAATTATTCATCACCATCTCGTGCTATATTTTTACTAAGTTCTATATTGGCAAAACAAAACAGGTTAAGAAATGTTTATAGCCAATATTTGATGCGATATTCAGTTCTCGAATATTCAGTTGTCAAGGAGTAAAAACCAAATATACAGAACGGGAATGACAAAACATTCTGGTCAAGCAACTAAATATTTCTGATAGTGTTGACCACAAGTATTTTTAGCGAATTTCCCCTATAGGGAAGAAGCTATTACCGTAGTTGGCATGGTAAGACCTAGACCCGGGACCATGATAACTATTCGTTTTGAGGTCCCCAGACCCCAAAAACACCATTCGTTCGAAACTGTATATATATATATATATATATATATATATGTGTGTGTGTGTGTGTGTGTGTCCGTGAACACGATAACTCTCGTAAATAAGATCCGATATTGATGAAATTTGGTATAAACATGGAAAGTAACATTTATGACTTTAAGTTCGAAAACCAGCCAGATCGCTTCATCCGAAGGGCTATTTTGGGGAGGTTTTGTACCCCAAAAATGCTTATTTTTTATTTTTAACATATAATTCTTGAAATAGTCAAATTTTAGTTTTTACCATTGGATTCAGACTAAAAAACTTACAATTTGGTATTTTGATCATTTCTCTACGTTACCGAGATGGAGGTAAAGAAAAGTTTTATATCTCGCTTATTTATGAACGTGTCCTGACGAAACTTGGTATATGGCTTCATCTGGTTGTGGTCTATTGATACTCGCTCAAAAAATGTTTGCTAAAGGCTCCCGTAGCAACAAACCTGCGTACTCAGCCCCATTTTATTCTTATGGATAATAATTAAATGCTATGTCTCCCTTAATTATGAACTTAAATGAATAAAAACTGGTTTATGACTTCACCTAGTTGAGTTATATTGATATGAGCATAAAAACCCATTTTTTTGTGTTCGTTGATGCAGCAAACCTGCGTCCTCAGCCCCAATGTTATTTTAACGGAGAATAATTAAAATTGTATATACCGATTATTTGTGAATATAATTTTATAAAAATTGGTAAGTTGCTTTAAGTAGTATTAAGACATTTATATCTCCATTAGAAATTTGCTGAGTACGCAGGTTTGCTGTGACGGGGGTATTTAATTGGTTGTGCCTAAAAAGGTTATGTAATTTAGAATTTATATAAAAATGAAACAAGTGTTTTTAGACTTACAAGAACTAATACTAAAGTAATGTTATTATTATAACTTAGTTTTTTAGCGAATTTCCCCTATAGGGAAGAAGCTATTACCGTAGGTCTCATGGTAAGACTTAAGCCCGAGACCATGATGACTCTTTGTTTTGAGGTCCCCAGATGCCAAAAACACTATTCGTTCAAATTTATATATATATGTATATATATATATATATATATATATATATATATATATATATATATATATGTGTGTGTGTGTGTGTGTGTGTGTGTGTCCGTTAACACGATAACTTGAGTAAAAAACGTCCGATTTTGATTAAATTTGGCTCAAATGTGTAAAATGACATTCATGACTTTTAAGTTTGAAAACCAGAAAAATCGGACTATGGGAAAGAGGGTTTATGGGGGTTTTAATTTTTACAAAAATCAGTTTTTTGCATTTTTCACCCTACAATTTTTAAAAAACTAAATTTTGGTTTTAACCATGTTATAGAGCTTAAAAAACAAATAATTCAGTATTTTGAATTATTAACGTAGCTTAAGTGGTTGTGGAGAAAATCCAAAAAAACCTGCTCATAAAATCTCCCATGTTAATCTTATGGGAAAAAGGTTTTTGGCTTTTCCTCAGTTTATTTTAATGTAAACATCACATTTGCTTTTACCAATCTGTTCAGTTCCACAAAGCAATCATTTTGGTGTTTAAATTGTGATTATACGCCCAACCGTTGCAGAGATATTCAAAGTGCTAAACACAATACGTTGTCCAATGTTATCCTTATGGAGAATAAATAAAATTTGATATCTCGATTATTTATGAATGTATGTTGATGAAACTTAGTATGTGGCTTCACGTAGTACTAGTATATTGATATTTGCACAAAAAATTGATTTTTTGTTGATTATTCCCGTAGCAGCAAACCTGCGTACTCAACCCCCATGTTATTCTTATGGAGAATAAGTAAAATGTAATGACTCCCTTAATTATGAACATAAATTAATAAAACTTGGTATGTAGCTTCACTTGGTTGAATTATATTGAAAATTATATAAAAAAACCTTTTTCTGTTCCTTGTTGCAGCAAACCTGCTTTTTCCAGCCCCCATGTTATTCTTATGGAGAATAATTAGAATGTTATATAGCGCTTATTTATGTTTGAATATTGATGAAACTTAGTATTTGGCTTCGCCTAGTTAAATTCTATGTATATTTTCATAAAAACCAATTGTTTCTGTTCCTTGTTTCAGCAAACCTACGTAATCATTACCAATGTTATTCTTATGGAGAATAATTAAAATCGCTTATATGTGAATATATTTTTATGAAACTTAGTTTGCGGCTTTATCTGGTATTAAGACATATATTACGCATTGGAAATTCGCTGAGTACGCAGGTTTGCTGCGACGGGGGTATTTTAATGTGTTGCTGATTTGTGCCGTTGCCGGTCTATTACAGTTACAAGTAGACCAGCAACCGATAACGTTCTTTTAATGTTACCCAGGGAGGATGTGGACAAGAGATGGGAAATCTCAACGGAATAACATGTTGGGAGGGAGTGGACTTAACTGCAAATATTTCGAACCGATGAGGGTAGATTAAACTTTTCGAAATTAATTGTAGGGCAGATCTATAATTGTAGGGCCGACTACTTGACTATGGATCACATAGTTAATGATTGTCCTTTGCGTTCTTTTATGGACGTGTGGCGGCTCTCCACAGTGTCGTGGAGAGGCTCTAGATTGTTTGAGGGGCTTCGCTCTATAATTGGAGACCATTATAGAGCCGTTTATTATAATCTGTAACTTCTGACAAAAGAACTTTTGATTTTTTCTTTGTATCCTATTGTCGCACTTGCAATACATATTGAATAACAGATTTTAATTTGGTAGCTGACAAAAATTTACACTAAAATGTTGTTAAACTATGGATTTGTATAGACGAAGACTTACTTTGACTCGAAGACGTACGTAACTTTGATTTAAATTATGATATCGAAAAAATATAATAAAGTAATTTCGTTAATGTATTTACACGGTTTATTTTTAGCGAATTTCCCCTATAGGGAAGAAGCTATTACCGTAGGTCTCATGGACTTAAGCCCGAGACCATGATAACTTTTCGTTTTGAGGTCCCAGACCCCAAAAACACAATTCGTTCAAATTTTTACATTTGTATATATATGTGTCCGTAAGCTTTATAACTCTCGTAAAAAAGGTCCCATCTTAATGAAACTTGGTACAAATATGTAAAGTACCATTTACTTGAACGATCTCGAAAACCAGACAAATCGCACCATCCTAAGGAGGTTGTGGGGGTTTTGTACCCCAACATTATTTGTGGGGGTTTTCACATGTAATTGTTATTTAAATAAAATTTTAATTTATACCATTGAATTCAAATTAAAAAAACAAACAATTTGGTATTTTGACCATTTCTCTACGTCAATTGGTTACTGAGATATTGAAAGTGCTAAACACAGTACGTTGTCCAATGTTATTCCAATGGAGAAAAATAAAAATTGTATATCTCGGTTATTTATGGACATAAACTGACGAAACTTGGTGTATCGTTTCATCTGGTTGTTGTTTGTACAAAATATCAATTTTTAGCCTATGGTTCCTTTAGCAGCAAACCTAGGTACTCGGTCCCCAAGTTATTCTTATGGAGAGTAATACAAATGTTATATATCCCTTATTTATGAATGTACATGAATGAAACTTGATATGTGACTTCACTTAGATGAGTTCTATTGATATTTGCATAAAACCCCATTATTTTGCGTTCCTTTTTGCAGCAAACCTCATCCCTAATGTTATTCTTATGGCGACGGGGGGTATTATGTTTTTATGTTTGTATATACATTAACAAATACTCGTAAAATTTTCGCAACAATGAAAATAATAATCATTAAATAAGTGGCTTCATTTTAAAGCTGATAATAATGCAACCTGATCCTGACAGCCAACAGATTGTTCTAGGTCCTGTTATAGCCAGACTACTGTTACATTGGTCCCCAGGGGGTGTTCCACGCTACAATAGAGACACTGGCCTCACACTAACAACACCAGTATATTATACTTATCACCCTAATAATATAAGACCTTAATATTTTGTTACACATAAAGATTAATAGGTTTTTCGTACTTGTTTGGATTGTTTTTCTATGTGTTTACGCTTTCATTATGTAGGTTAAAAGGCATTACAATTTCTATGTTTTTACGCTTTCACTATTTAGGTTAAAAGGCATTACAATTTCTATGTTTCACGCTTTCACTATGTAGGTTAAAAGGCATTACAATTTCTATGTTTTTACGCTTTCACTATGTAGGTTAAAAGGCATTACAATTTCTATGTTTTTACGCTTTCACTATATAGGTTAAAAGGCATTACAATTCTATGTTTTTACGCTTTCACTATGTAGGTTAAAAGGCATTACCATTTCTATGTTTTTACGCTTTCACTATGTAGGTTAAAAGGCATTACTATTTCTATGTTTTTACGCTTTCACTATGTAGGTTAAAAGGCACTACAATTTCTATGTTTTTACGCTTTCACTATGTAGGTTAAAAGGCATTAAAATTTCTATGTTTTTACGCTTTCACTATGTAGGTTAAAAGGCATTGCAATTTCTATGTTTTTACGCTTTCACTATGTAGGTTAAAAGGCATTGCAATTTCTATGTTTTTACGCTTTCACTATGTAGGTTAAAAGGCATTACATTTTGAGACAAAAAAGGAAGGACATAAAATAGATCGTCTATCAAAACTATATGAATAGTGTAGATTTAATAAGTCCTTCCCAAATCTAAGTTCAACCACCTTTAAAAATATGCCCCTATTTCGGCTTAGACCGATCCTCCTTTATGAAGTACCTTTTTTCTAGCTTTTGTTTAACACATCAACAAGAGACAGTATTATGAAGAATATTGTAATAATTTTATCTAGAATCCTCTTTTCCCTCTACCCTGATAGAGGAATAAACAATGTTACTTCTTTAAAATATTCATAAAAAAATAATATAACAACAAAATATAAACCGTAAATGATAATTTTGTAATATACATTATGTCATATTCTAATAAACAGGAATACACTCAGAGGAAATGTTGTATTTATTGATTATACAAAAAAACAGTTTAGTGAACTCAGAACAGACCGGTTGTCAGATTGGAGAGGATTTTACAAAAGGGGTTTTACAAATGGCCCATTTAGAAAATACTTTGTTTCGACAACTCTTTCATCGATGAAAACGATATGAAAAATACGTGGAACAAAACAATTACGTACATTTAACCCTTAAAAAAGGAATTTCTTTGCTTAGTTTATAAAACGGAGGTTATTGAATACAAAATTTACTAAAAATTATAATTTTGTTTTGAGTACATAATGTAAACTTATTTGTTTTAAGGTTTTTGCATAAACAAACGTTATTTCTTAACTTTAATTATTAATATTAAAACAATTTCAACATTTAAATTCGAAAGAATTTGTACATATTTTAATTAAGCTTTTAATACCTTAGAAAAATACTTAAAAACTTTGGCTGAAATAGAATGTTGTAATTTTTTCATTTAACATCTCTTAACAAATCTCTACATTTACGAATGTTCCTCTTCCACGTTTCGTTATGTATTTAATTATTACTATTATTATTTCTACCGATTCTCGGATGAAAACTTGGTTTGGTGTTACCAACAAAATGTTTGGCTTTCAACCTACCCCGCAGTGACATTGCTGTTTTAGATAATAATATCTGATTACACAGCTTTGAACTTAATATAAATTAACATTGGCTGTAAACACTGTCTTTGTGATACTTCACGTATTCTTTACACTAAAATCTAATTACCCTCCACGGAATGAAAACAACAGTTTCCCCAATACATTTCAATATTATTTTAAATGCTTCATCCATTCTTTTTTTATTTCTGCCTCTTTTTATTACAATCAATTCTTCCAGCAAATTTCTTTATCTTATTCTGATCCCTTCATTATTCCGTTCATTTTGATCCCGTCCTAACATAGGGAAGCTTAAAAAAATTACAACTAACCCCCCTCCAAAAAAAAAAAAAACAACAACAACAACAAACCAGCCTGTCCTTCTCAAAGTTCTACTTCCTTTTCATAAAATATTATTCTAATAAACCACAAACCGCTGTTATGTGCCCCCTATTCGTTTGTATACAAAGAATTGACTTACAAAACAATGCTTCACATAAAAACTGAGATTTTACGCCTTTTTGTTACAAACCTCCATCCCCTTGAATAAAAGCTCTATTATATGGTCTTCTACTGATACATATCGACCCAGCGCAATATGTACCCAACAGAGAACACGATATGTTCACTTTGTCGCAGTGAGCACAACAGAGACACTGTTTGGTCCCTTTATGCTCAAAAGATCCCCATATTTCCGCTCTTAAGGGACCATAACTCGAATTTCATATTCTTTAAACATATGCTTTTTATTTAAACCTTCCTCCTAAAATACTCGTCCCCCTTTCGAAAAACTATGTTACATCAAAACTCGTCTCAATTATGTTCTTCCTCTATAAATGTTATGCCCTTCACTTTTTTTTAACTTTGTTTTATTTATTTTTTCTATAAGTTCTCGACCTAGTAAAAAGCTATTCTTTCCAAAAAGGCTATCTTCATTATAAGACCTTCTTCTCCCAAAGCTCGAGCCTCGATAGTAATTTCAAACAAGGTATTGTAGTGAAGGAGTATTATTACCTAATGCCATTGTGGGCGGACACCGAATACAATAGGCTACAATGGTGTGACGGATGTGGGTGTCGTTATAGCATGCTGTATACACTGGACTGGACATCGCCTCGAGTTGTGAAAATAGTCCAGTCAGACTAAGACAAAAAACCTGTCGTCCTCAGATAAATTGTTTCAGATGCGTTTTGTATGTACATTTACATACAAAATAGTTTGTTTTAACATATCAAAACTGCGCCAAAATCCGACTGATTTGAAAGCCCCTAAATTTAGGATTGAAAATAACCCATAACTTGAGTATTGGGTACGGTTAAAACTGCATTAATATGATTACTGTTATAATTAGATTTATTTTAAATTACATTAAGGTATATAATTACAACTTTTATGGGCTAAAATTTGTGGATCGATTATCCGCTTAAGGTCGGATTTGTGGCAATGAGTTTACCAACGGGGGGCGGCCCTGAAATATATTAAAATGTGATAATGCCGTGTCTCGGATAATTGTTCGAAATCCATCTTAATCTGTAGATCCTCCTACCAAAAATAAAAATAGACAGGTGTCTGGGACGAAGAGGACTATAATCTGTAATAGGCAGCTCTCTTTCAACTAAAAGCCATTCTAAAAGTAAAATACCACGCCAAGACCTGCTATTGTTCTAGAAAACGTGTATGATAATCTGATGCCGTCATGGTCAGAGCCGGTATACAATAGGGTACAATAGGATGATGTATATCGTGTGGGCCCACTATGGGATCAGTATTGCTGATTACACCGGGCTAACTGTTGTACGCAGTTATGATAATCTGATGCCGTCATGGTCAGAGACGGTATACAATAGGGTACAATAGGATGATGTATATCGTGTGGGCCCACTATGGGATCAGTATTGCTGATTACACCGGGCTAACTGTTGTACGCAGTTATGATAATCTGATGCCGTCATGGTCAGAGACGGTATACAATAGGGTACAATAGGATGATGTATATCGTGTGGGCCCACTATGGGATCAGTATTGCTGATTACACCGGGCTAACTGTTGTACGCAGTTATGATAATCTGATGCCGTCATGGTCAGAGACGGTATACAATAGGGTACAATAGGATGATGTATATCGTGTGGGCCCACTATGGGATCAGTATTGCTGATTACACCGGGCTAACTGTTGTACGCAGTTATGATAATCTGATGCCGTCATGGTCAGAGCCGGTATACAATAGGATGATGTATATCGTGTGGGCCCACTATGGGATCAGTATTGCTGATTACACCGGGCTAACTGTTGTACGCAGTTATGATAATCTGATGCCGTCATGGTCAGAGCCGGTATACAATAGGATGATGTATATCGTGTGGGCCCACTATGGGATCAGTATTGCTGATTACACCGGACTAACTGTTGTACGCAGTTATGATAATCTGATGCCGTCATGGTCAGAGACGGTATACAATAGGGTACAATAGGATGATGTATATCGTGTGGGCCCACTATGGGATCAGTATTGCTGATTACACCGGGCTAACTGTTGTACGCAGTTACATTCGCTTTGAGAGCTGTGAATACAGTAAATTGTTGTGCTCTAATATGAATAAGGTTTGCTTCCTTGCAAATCAGATCATAAAAACGGCGAAAACGATTCCCTTCGTAAGTGGTGATTAGGCCTAATTATTTCACGGGCTAAACATAAGTTCTATACAGAAAAATTTAGTTATGAAAACAAATTTTAAAAGTCCATAAAATAACTTTGGGCCATTAGGGGATATAATATTTGGAGTTTAACATAAAAACAACAAATTTATAACGGCTGTTCATAATCAACCTGAGAACTGTCAAAGAAGTTCACGTGTTCTGAAAATCGATATGTGGTTTCCTGAGAACTCTGACTAAAATCATTGAATGAAAATTGCATATAGAGTGGACATATGTAAAATGAATTAATTTTTTTTATATAAAAAGATTCTACTTTAGAGCTTCAAGGGAAATCGATTTATAATAACAACTGAGTGGCATTAAACTTGCAGTAAAGTGGCAAAAACTAGGCAAATCAGCTCGACATGTGAAGACCGTGGTGAAAAATTACTGTAGGCCTTGTAAATCAAACTGTCTGACCTTCTCCGAGTAAAGCTCGGTCCCCCAGTTACTATTATGATGAAAATTGGTAAGTAGCTTCATGGAGTATTGAGGTAAATATACAGGGTGTATATCCAACATTGTCAATTTCGTACTTTTAAACCTCCGCTATTTCATTTTGGGTAAACCTTTTGATATCGGGTTTGCGGCATTGAATTATACTAGAAAATACCTAAAATCTAATATAAACCTCGATCCATGCTGCTATTTATGAACGTCTTCCAAATCCTCGTGGGCCGATCCCGTAAAGGAGGAAAAACATGATTTTTACGTCAAAAAGTAGATTAATGGTCCTACTGCTGATTTGCGGAGTTTTGTTGCTTTATCTGTATCGAGAAAATAAATATTAAGCCAGTCCGGGACTTAATTTACACCCTGTATATATTTGCGTATTGTAAAAAAATCGATTGAGTATTCAGGGTTGCTACGAAAGGGGATTTTAGTATTGTTTTAATTAGTTTTTCATCTAGTCATCGTTATAACTTGTGAATAATAAATTTTTGTTTAGTGATTCATTGCAAACTGATTTATTACTTATGTTAATTTATGTACTGTACAATTATTTAATTATATTAATTAAGCAATTGTTTACATTTTTTTTCCTTCTTTCTGTGAGCGATATAACATTTTGAATTCGAATTAGTGAAATAGTTGCTAGTGCAATGCAAGCCACTGTTTCCTAGCTCTTGATATCATTTGACAGTGGCTCTGTAGTAAGGCCGACACAAAGAATGTATTACTGGTGCAAACATCGCTTACATTTATTGACTTCGTTATTTATTAGTGAATTTCCAATGGAAAGTGAACTATTAACATGACCCGAGTAGGGGGCATTGGATGGTTCAGAACCAGCAAAGGCGCGGTGTGGACGCGTGGACGCGAGGACGTCCCCCCCCCCCGGTGACGTCAGCCCCCCCCCCGGTGACGTCAGCCCCCCCCCCGGCCGCCAGCAGCACTTTTCGTGATGACCTTGAACATGAGGAAAAAACTTTCGAAAATTAATAACTAGCCTATTTATCCACCGATTCCCACGGGACTTTTCCAGAGTGTAGGCCTATCCCCAAAGAAGCGAATGACGTAAGAACCCCATAGATCCACCATTAAACAAGGCCGCTATTAATTTATAACCGCGTTTTCCTTATGGGATCTCAGCTGTTTACCGACTGATTTTGACGAAACCTCACCACATGTCAGGCCGTGACCTAAGAAAACCATCGCTTAAAGAAAATTGAAAATCCACTGTTAAACGGGCCCGCTATTAATTTTTAAACGTGTTTTCCTTATAGGATCTCGGCTGTTTACCGACCGATGTTGATGAAACTTCACCACATGTTGGGCAGCGGCTTAAGTAAACCATCGCTTAAAGAATATTGAAAATCCACTGTTAAACGGGCCCGCTATTAATTTTCAAACGTGTTTTCCTTATGGGATCTCATCTGCTTGCCGACCGAATTTGATGTGACTTCGTTACACGTTATATGCCGGCTTGACTAAACCAACCTGCAAGCGGCTCCGCGATGTCACGTGTCGAGGCGCGTGCTAGGGCCTACGTGACTGTCCCAGCCTGTTTACTCATTAGCGGCCTTCAGGACCCCTCCGTTCTAGAAGGTTCCGGCAAGTGCGTCGCATGAGGCCTCCTCCTGACTGGAGTGCTATGTATGAGCATGTCACGTGTCGAGGCGCGTTCCAGGGCCTACGTGACTGTCCCAGCCTGTTTACTCATTAGCGACCTTCAAGACCCCTCCGTTCTAGAAGGTTCCGGCAAGTGCGTCGCATGAGGCCTCCTGACTGGAGTGCTTCCCCGTTAGCGAAAGTCCACCTCTCACGTTTCTGGAAGCTTCTAGAAGGTTCGCTGAAGCGTGCAACCTGGGTATAAAACCGAGGCAGAGCCGCGCGACCTCAGTGTTGTTCGAGACGTTACCATGAACGGAAACGGAGTTAGCGCAACCGAAGTGGACCAAACGATCCGCTCCTTCCTAGAGGAGCTGAACGCAATGAACGATGAGAACCCCAACGCACCGCCAGTTCAGCAGGGATGTGCGTCAAAGAAGAAAAAGCTCGATGGGTGGACTGTAAAGAGGAAGGAAGTGCCTATCGATTCCCCGGCACTGTGCTGGTCCGCTGGCGGATATCAGTACACTGTGAAGAACCCTACCAACAGCGGTAATGTACTGTTGAAGATGAATGTGTTCAAAGGAGGTCGCCCCACGTTCAGTTGCGGCTTGTACTTGGACGAGGAGCGAAACGATGAAATCTGCATATGTCTAGAGGACCTGCTATCCAGATTGCAAAACCTATGGCTGGCAAATAGCGAGACGGGAGAGTCAAGATACGACGGGATCACTAGGACCGCTACTCCTCTACCCACCTGGCGAAAGACCGATTGCGTCATCTCAGGGAAAACCAAGAGGAGCGCACACTCCAAGCGTGATTGCGTCATCTCAGGGAAAACCAAGAGGAGCGCACACTCCAAGCGCGCTACCCAGTAAACGAGAGAGCGTGGAAAATTCCACTAAGCAGTTAATAACCGAGACGCTTCTAGAACAATCCACTTGTTTACGCAGTAAAGCTTTCCATTACGTCAGCCTTCCTGGAATTGAGCGTGGAAACTTCCACTAAGCAGTTGATAACCGAGACGCTTCTAGAACAATCCACTTGTTTACGCAGTAAAGCTTTCCATTACATCACCCTTCCTGGAATTGAGCGAGTAACTATGTCATCATGTTGTTGATACGCGTGAGTCGGCACGTAGACACCGCCAATAAAAGGCGACTCGGTGGCGAGAGCCGGTCATTCTGCATCCAGCCGCTGCGCCATGCTCAACACGGACCAGAAAATGGACCTCAGGACAGCCCTCAATAGCTGCAAGGCCGCGGGTTACACTCGCATCGCGGATCTGCGGGACAACGCGGTGTACCCGATCCGCTCATTCGAGCGGGTGGACACACCGTACGGCGAGGCAGTGATGGCCACCTTGGAGGGTCTCGTCGGTGACGACCCGATCCGGATCTACATGCCTCGACGGTTCCTTGCAGTCCTGGACGACAACGCCATCTCCCAGTACAACGTTGGCGTGGGGCCGAGGACGAGCCTTGTAAAGAGGAGCGGCCCTCCTGGCAGCAAACTTCCTTTCCTGGAATTTGTATAAAATAAACGGTATTTCCTATTCCCTTATTTCCTTCCAAAATTGAAAAAAAAATAAATAAAATCAAATAAAAAAGAGCAAGAAAAGAACCTTTAGTTACAAGAGCCGAGGTGGCGGTGCACGGCGGTCAGTAGACGCCATGGACTTGAGGTGGAAACACCCGTTCACCGCCATCGTGGTCGGGCCTTCGGGCAGCGGCAAGTCGCATTTCGTGGCTCGCTTCATAGAGCACGCCGACCGCATGTGCGATACGCGGTTCGCCCGCATCACTTGGCACTATGGCAGCGGTGGCGGCAAGAGCCGTGCGGACTCTGCCGTGCGCTACGTAGCCGGCTTGCCGGACCTGGACGACTATGACGGTAGCGAGCCCGCCCTGGTCATCGTCGATGACATGATGCGCGAGGCTGGCCCCGGCGTGGCGGACCTGTTCACCAAGGGCTCGCACCACCGCAACATGAGCGTGTTCTTCATCACGCAAAACCTGTTTCACCAGGGCAGGGGCCAGCGCGACATATCGCTGAACGCCCACTACATAGTGTGCTTCAAGAATCCCAGGGATCGCGCTCAGATCAAACACTTGGCTCGCCAAGTATACCCGGAAAACCCCAAATTCGTGGAGGAGGCTTACGCGGACGCCACGCGTGATCCGCACGCCTACCTGCTCATAGACTTGAAACAGTCCACGCCTGAAGAGATGCGCGTACGTTCAACCATTTTCCCAGACGATCCGGTGAACTACGTGTACCTGCCCAAGAAGAAGTGATAAATAGGCCGAGCGCGCGCCAGCGTCAGTCATCATGTCACACCGCGTGAAGAAGGACGCGGCGCTGCTGAGGGCCCTAATACACGCTACGCCCAAAGAACGCAAGGCCCTGTTAAAAGTGTGCGACAAGAGTCGCATCAAGTCGTTGTGCGAGTGCGCGTATAACGTGCTACGCGGAAACGTACCGCTTTCTCCCTGCCTCAAACGCAAATTGAGCAAACACAAACAGGCGCTCAGACGGCTGGTGAAACGCGGCGAGGGTTGGACCAAGAAGCGACACTACCTCGTCCAACGGGGCGGAGGGATCCTCCTACCTCTACTGTTGAACGCTGTTCTGCCCGTTCTAGCGCAGAAGCTAATCGGACATGGAGTACGCTAGGAAAATGGTGGTTGTACCGCAGGAGCTCATCGAGAGATTGCGAGAAGGACCGGGACCAGGGCCGGAGCCAAGAGGAGGAGCAGGTAGCGCCAATAAGCCAGCCAGCCTGGACGCTGAGATGCATCGCATATTGAGCGACAAGCGGCTGGACGATACGGAGAAATGGAAACAATATCAGCAGGTGTTACAGCGGTTCCTGCACTTTTCCGCGGCTAAACGTCAACCCATAGGTCTGTCAATCATCGAGGGTGAGGAGAGGGAGGAGGAGGAAGCGGCGGGAGGTCCGAGTCAGATGAAGCACGAGTCTAGCGCCTCGGCGGAGGAGGACATTGTGGAATCGTTCTCAAAAATCTACAGGTCGGTGGCGCGCAACTTGTTGCGATTCATGACCCGACAAGGCAGCCCCATCGCCTGGGACGCCAGTGGGGCGGTGTACGTGAACAAGGTGAAGATCCCCGATTCCAATATAGTGGACATCGCGCACAGCATAGTGAGAGCGCGAAGGGCGGACCGATTGCCTACCGGCTGGCATCAAGTGATGGCCGCCTTGAAGGACATGAACGTGCCCAAAGAATACGTGAGCAATCCCACGGCGTTGCGTTACTTAGGCGTGGGACTGGACTCGGCATCGAGCCCCTGGGGAGACACGACGACAGCCTCGTCGACACCCCTCTCACCGAGGTTGACGCCGATACTGGACCGCTTGAGACCGCGGCCCCCAGCGGCCCGAAGAAGGATAATAACCGAGGAACCCGACCGGGAATCGTCATTGGACAACTGGGAGCTGTTCACACTGTAATGGAGAAGTTGTACTACGACCCGAGCCAGCCCGGTTCCCTCGGCGGGGTGGCCGCCCTGGCCAGAGCCGCGCGCCTACCGAAACGTCGGGTAGCCGACTGGCTGCGCGCCCAGGACACCTACACGCTGCACAAGCCTGCGCGCAAGCGGTTTCCCCGCAACCGCTACGCCGTGTTCGGGCCCCGGGAGCTGTGGCAGGCGGACCTGAACGACATGCGCGGCCTGAGCCGGTACAACGACGGAGTCAACTACCTGCTGACTGTGATAGACGTATTCAGTAAGCGGCTGTTCGCGGTACCACTGAAGAGGAAAAGCGGGCCTGAGGTGGCTGCTGCGTTCGAGAGGATATTCGCTGAGGCGACTCCTCGCTGCCTACAGACCGACAAGGGGACGGAGTTCACCGGGACCGCGACCAAGCGAGTGTTCAAGAGTCACGGTGTCAACTACTTCACCACGCAGAACCCCGACGTGAAGGCGGCGGTGGTGGAGCGAGTCAACCGCACGCTCAAGACCCGCATGTGGCGCTACCTGACCTACAAGAACACGTATCGCTACGTGGACGTGTTGGACAGGCTTGTGGACGCCTACAACCGCAGCCCGCACAAGAGCCTGGGTGGCCTACGACCCGTGGACGCGGACAGCGGCGATGGTCAAACGGTGTACAAGGTGTGGCGTCACATGTATGGAAAGGCGATCCGGCGACACAAGCCCAGGTTCGAGCCGGGCGACACGGTGCGCATAGCCAAGGAGAAGGGCACGTTCGCCAAAGGTTATGAGACCAACTGGAGTAAGGAGCTGTTTGTGGTGGACCACGTATACGGGTCGCATCCTCTACCATTGTACGTGCTGCGAGACCTGAACGGGACGCCGCTGGAAGGGCGCTTCTACGAGCATGAGATGCAAAAGGTAACGATGGCCCCGGACCGCCTGTACCAAATAGATAAAATACTGGACACTAAAGGGCGAGGCTCCAGTAAGCGCTACCTAGTCAAGTGGGCCGGTTACGGAGAGGACTTCAATTCGTGGGTACCCGCAGCGGACGTGCAACAGCTGCGATGACGAGGCACGACCAGTTTTACCTGACGTTGCCCAGTAACAGTTCAATGACGTACTATCCCAACAACATGGTGACAAACTACACGACCCATCTACCCTCGACCGTTGATCTGTCAGACGGCGAGTGGGAGGTCGCTCTGGCGGAGGCGCACTACCCCTTCTCTTTTCTGACCGTCGGTGAGGGAACCTACATCAAACTAGTGCTGGGAATGAGGGACTCGAAAGGCGGGTTGGTCGTGGTGGACAAGTTGTTAATCAAAGTGGAGCCGGGCAATTACAGTAGTACCGAGGAACTCGTAGACGCAATCAACAACCACCCTCAAATGAAGAGTAACCTGTGCGCCTTCTCGTATGACGAGAGGTCCTCCAGGGTGGAATTGATGTCGACGTCTTCAGCCGTTCAGAGCCTCAAACTGAGCCCCAGTTTGGCGCTACAGTTTGGCTACGAGGTGGATACGGATATCGTCAAGCGTCACAGGTCCGTGAGGCCGACTAACCTCTTCGCCGGTCTACCATCACACATGTACGTGTATTGCGACCTGGTGGAACCCCAACTGGTGGGTGACGCTGTGGCGCCACTACTGAAGATCCTCAACATCGACATCAGGAATTACACGTACGGTGCCAACACGACAGTGTATATAATAGACCCGCACTACGTGCCGGTGATTAAAACCTCATTCGAGAGCGTGGAAATCGATTTAAGGGACAACCAAGGGCGACACTTGCCATTCCACTTCGGGACCACGTGCATGAAGCTTCATTTCAGGAAAGAGAGGCAGCGACAATGAATCCGAGCGATCCCTATCTGGCGTATTACCGCCACCAGCAGGCGGGCCATGGCGTATCCTCCGTATTCAGAGGAGCCGCTTTCCAACGCGGACACGGCATCGGCAGTTTCCTAGGCGGGCTGATGCGTACAGTGGTCCCGTTGATCAGATCCGGCGCATCGGCGCTGGGCAAGGAGGCGCTGAGGTCCGGTGTGGGCTTCTTGGGCGACGTGGCGGCGGGCACAGCCAACCCCCGAGTCGCAGCCAACGCCCGACTCAGACAGTTTACCGGGTCGCTGAAACGTAAGGCCGATGAAAAACTGGATCGCGTGCTGAGCGGTGGTGGTGCCTATAAGAAGAGGCGTGTACAGCAGGTTACTCCTCAGTCTCTGGCGAAACTCCTCGGAGCGAGGAAGAAGAGCGCTGCCCCCAAGAGGAAGCCCGCAAAACGTGTCGCTAAGAAGAGGAGAAGCAAGAAGAGCAAGAGTACCGTGAAGGACATTTTTGGATAATGGCGTTTCTACATCAGAAGTCGTGCGAGTGTGTCAAGACCGAGTTGGACCTGTTCTCGCTACCGCCCACGCAGACCAGTATAGAGAGCGGTAAATGGGTGCAGTACAAGCCCATCTCCTCCCTGACAGACGACTCGCCCGTGGAGTTCATAGTTCCGGGTCATGGGGACGAGTACACGGATCTGTCACAGACGCTACTGCATGTGAAGGCTACCATTAGAACGGCTAACGGAAGCGCTGTAACGGGTGATCAAGCGATAAAAGAGGTGGGTCCGATTAACAACTGGCTGCACTCGCTGTTCAGTCAAGTGGACCTGTACCTGAACAATAAACTGGTGTCTCCTCAGAACAACACGTACGCCTATCGAGCCTACCTGGAGAACCTGTTGTCCTATGGCGGTGATGCCAAGACATCGCACCTCACCGCGGAGTTGTTCTACGAGGACTATGCCGGGTACATGGACAATACTGAGGAGGATAATGCCGGGCTCAAGAACCGGAGGGAGTTTGTCAAGGGCAGCCGGTACGCGGACATGGTCGGACATCTGCACGTCGACCTGTGCAACCAGGAGAAGTTCATGTTAAACGGCGTGGAGATGCGCTTTCGCCTGATCAGGTCAAAGAACTCATTCTCCGTCATGTCCAAAACCGTGACAGACTACAAAGTGGACATCGCCGAAGTCAACCTGTTCATGCGCCGCTGTAAGATCAACCCGAGCGTGCTGTTGGCTCACAGCAGGACGCTGGAGTCGGGTACAGCCAAATATCCCATTACGCGCGTGGAAGTCAAATCCTTCACGCTACCCTCCGGTATCAGCAGCAAGACTCTGGACAGTGTGTTTCTGGGACAACTGCCGAAACGCGTTATAGTTGGCCTGGTCAGCAATCAGGCGTTCAACGGGGACTACAAGAAGAACCCGTTCAACTTCACCCACAGCCACGTGAACTTCTTCGCGCTGTACATAGACGGTGAGCAAGTGCCATGTAAGCCGCTTCAACCGGAGTACACGTTCGGTAAGGAGTTGTGCGTGCTCGCATACCACACGCTGTACACCGGCACCGGCATCAATTTCTCAGACTGTGGTAACGAAGTCAGTCGCAACGAATACCCCTACGGATACTGCCTGATGGCGTTTGATCTGACGCCCGATATGGCGGCCTCTCAATCCAGCCACTGGAACCTGGTGCGCAACGGTAACCTGCGCATAGAGATTGGGTTCTCCGAAGCCTTGGCGGAGGCGTTCAACTGCATAGTGTACGCCGAGTTGGACAACGTCGTGGAGGTGGACCGTCATCGCAACGTCACAGTCGACTTTGGCGGGTAAACGAGTTGCCGCGCGCTCAAGGTCACCGCGCGCCGTTAGTTTTTGGCGGGTAAACGAGTTGCCGCGCGCTCAAGGTCACCGCGGACCGTTAGGTGATGGCGGCGCGCGCACCCAAGGTTAACCTGCTAGGCGCGCTCCCGCCAGCGCTCAGTCGAGTTCAGTCAGCCGTACGGGATGGACGTGCCGCCACCGATCTACATCGAGCCGCCGCCAGCGCGCTGTCATCACGGAAGCGTGGTGATGGATATGCAGTGTTTTAAAGACAGTGATAATGACTTTCTACTGAAAGAGGTTTGCGTGGTGGACGTGACTACCGGCACGCTGCTCCTACATCACATCGCCCGCCCGCCCTTCAGTAAGGACCTCCTGACTTCCGAGAAACAGCGCGAGAGCGTCTGGGTCACTCGCCACTGCCACGGCTTGGAGTGGGACCAGGGGGACATCGCGTACGTCGCCCTTCTGGACAAGCTGCGCTCCTGCCTCATCCACCGTCCCCTGGTCTACGTCAAAGGATCGCAGAAGAGGGACTTTGTACAACGCCACCTCATAACCGAGCCCGCCGCCACCACCGCTCAGGACATGGAGGATCTGGGCTGTGGGTCGCTCAACGGTGCGCCCACCTACCGGACCCTGCGCTGTCGCCACCATAAGAGCTCCCACAACCGTTGCGCCCTTCATAACTGCATAGTATTGCGGGACTGGCTCGTGGCTAACGACACACTGGACTCGTCCACCTCGAGCTGCCTGTGCTGCTTCCGCCCACGATGAATACCGTCCAGATCAGAGAATGCCTGGCGAAGATCCCCGGACTGAGGAACGTTGCGGTCTACGCCTCTGACCAACTACCGGACGCGCCAGTCAAGCCTCTGACCGCCATCGTGTCCAACACAGTGGCGCACACCGAGAGCGGCGAACACTGGGTGGCGTTTTACTGCTCGGAAGAGGACAGACTCGAGTACCTGGACAGCTACGGGAGGCCGCCATACCAGGCCGACTTTCAAAGGTTCCTGAGGCGCAATCCTCATCACCGCCACTACGTCTACAACAGGTATCGGCTCCAGGGCTACGATACTTCTGTTTGCGGCTACTACTGCCTCACTTACCTGTACTGCCGGGCTGTTCTCCGCACGTCACTCAGCGACTACGTCCAGCTCTTCGACTTCACCGCTCCCGCTGTCAACGACGCTCTGGTCCGCAGGCTCTTCCACTCCATATTCGCTTAAAACTAGTTTGTAAGGTTTTTGTAGTATGTAACCTTATTACTGTACAATACATGCCTCATAATGATAAAGCTTGTGTTTTCATTTCTCCTTTCTCCTTACTAAATTTTAAAAATAAATTAGCAAAACTGAGGCAGCGGGGCTGGACCTCAGGTTTATATACCAGCGGCGCGTGTCACTGGCTGAGCCCCCGCCAAGCGGCAGTGAAGGCCGCCAAAGAGGGCGCGCCACAAGACCCCTCGGGCATCAGCAAACCACTTAGCAACTCAAGGGTGCAACCTCGAGCGTCAGCAAGCCGCTGAGCAATTCAAGGGTGCAACCTCGAGCGTCAGCAGACCGCTGAGTAATTCCTTCCTGGGCAACTCCTTCAGGGCCGTCCCCCGACACGCGCCGCCAACCGCTCCCGGTTGGCGGGGGCTTTTTAAGCTGCACGGCTCGGGCCAAACGGCCCATAACGCCTTTCTCACACACTTTAAGCCTAACGGCTTTTGAGTGAGCAAAGGGGAGGAAATAAACAACTCAGGTTCGTGCTGTACATAAAGCTATTATATTTTCTTACAAATACTATTTACAAATTTTTCTTAAAATTAATATTTAAAACTAAACAGGGAATTCCTCTTCCTCGTCTTCGTCCTGGCGCTCCTCCTCCTCCTCACCGTCCACCTCCATCCGTCGATCTCCTCTCCTGGCTGGCGGTAGTGGCGGGACGTCCTTGTGTCCCCACGGCAGAGTGTGGATGCCGTCGGGGAGGACGCACCGCTTGTCGTCAGTCGGGCTGAGGCTCAGCTTGTCCACTTCCACGGTGTAGACCCGGTGTAAGTGGGACTGGAAGCGGACGTTGGTGGTGTGCTTTTGGACCCCCTCAAACAGGCACTCTCTGTAGTCGTCGGGGGTGAGGACGTTCTTGACAACGCCCTTCGCCACCCCCTTGGCCCGCTTGAGAGCCTTGCTGCCGCCTGTCGCCGCGTCCTCGATGTCCATAAAGTACAGCTTGGACCGCAGGCCGAGGTACTCGTATAAGGACAGGCCGTTGCACTCGTCCTTAAACTTTCCAATGACCTTGGCGTTGACGGGGCTGTAGCAGGGGTGGGACCTCGGATATCCGCTGGTGTCGAAATCGTCCAGGTGTTCCTTCATCTCGGCGTAGACGTCCTGGGACACGATGTCAAAGACGTAGCTGTCCGTGTCCATGTAGTCCACGGTGAGGCGGTCACCGTAGCGCTCCTTCATCTTGCGCAGGAACTCGTACATGAGCCACTTGCTCAGCTCCAGGACTGTCATGCCTACGTAGACGGGTTTGTCCAACACGATGTTGACCTTGGACAGATGCACCAGGGCCACGTCCTCCGTGTAGTACGTCCGGTCCAGGAAGTTGGATCTGGCGACGTACTTGGAAAACTTCTCCGGGGTGCACACCAGCTTCACGTTGAGGCGCTTCCGTACATTCTCGATGGTCTTGCCGAAGACCGCGTTGTTCATGAGCTTGAAGAAGTCCTGTTCGAACTTCGTCCTGGCCCTCTTCCGCAGCTCCGTGTTCATCAGGATGTACGGTTCCAACCACCGCGACTGGCGAAAGGAGATCGCCCGATGCACCGCGACCAGCTCCAATCCGTTTTGCAGCGCCTGCTGCAAGACCCTGTAGTGACAGATGTAGTGCGTCTTGTCGTCCAGGGTCGTCAACAGTTTGGGGAACTTCCCTGTTGGCGGACGCTTCGTCTCGCAGCAGTAGGGAAGGTCCTTGTGCAGGTCGTGTAGGCGCGCGGGGTAGTGGAGGTCCACCTCCAAGATGTAGCCTCGATCGGCCTCTGCGTCCAGCGCCGCGACGTCCAACGCCTGGATTTCCTCTCGGCTGAGCCACTCGAAGTCTCCGGTCGGCAGGCGCTGGGACATGGCCCAGCCGTAGAGGTTGTTGGCGTCCAGGTACAGGAGGAAGCGCGTGGGCTCGTCCGGGCGGTAGTCCGGGCACCTGTCGTGGTTGGCCTTGGCGTAGCGGGTGATGGCCTGAGAGATGCCTCCCCGGATCCCCTGCTCCACGAACAGGTACATGTCAAAGTCCTGCAGCGTGTCCAGCTCCACACCGCAGGTCTTGAGCATTACGTCCCAGGCGTAGGACGGCAAGGTGTAATAGTGGGCGGGGTCCAGCCCGTACTCTGCCAGCGAGGTGTCGCGGAACTGCTCAAAGACATCGGTGAGCAGGGCGATGTCGCATCGCAGATACTTGTCCGCATAGTCCTTGAGGTTGTGACACTCAAAGGCTCGCCACACGTTGAGGGCGTGCTCGTACTCCTCGTCCTTGATGTCCTCCAGGGTCATGGAGTTCCTGAACGCCTCCTTGGGCGGCAACTCCCTGGTCCTGTACAGCGTGTCGTAGGACGTCACGAAGTCGTAGGGGAACACGCCCTTCCTGCGCACCAGGTCGAACAGCCGGTCGTCGGGGAAGCGCTTCCTCGTCTCACGCATCCTGTCCGTGGGGAGTCCCGCCGCCAGGTTGGCCAGGCTCATGGACAGGAACCTGTAGGTGTCCAGGAAGCGCACCGCGAAACTGCTCTGTCGTTGGTTGTCCCCGGGCTGACCAAAGTGGAATCGCTTGGTAAAAGCGATGTACCGCTCCTCCGTGTGGGCCAACACGTCCACGTCGCCGGGGTCGATGGCCAGCTCGCGCACTACGAAGTGGGCGTCGTAGTTGGACAGGTTGTGGAAGTAGCAGTTGATGTGTCGCTGCTCCCGGTACCTGAGGTTGCACGAGCGATGAGCGGCTCCTCGGAACTCGTAGGGTGGGGCGTGATTGTGGTCCCGCATCTTAACGTCCTGGTCCGTGAACTCCTTCCCGCAGAGGTAGCAGTGAGTCGCTGCCAGGTACTCGTCCATCTCCTGCCGGGTCAGAGAAGGGTGCAGAGCTCTCATGCTGAATAGGAACTCCCACAGCGCCAGCACGTCCATCTTCAACCTTTCCATGAAGACCTTGGACGCGTCAGCCCCGAAGTAGACGCGGGGCTCAAACTCCTCCAAGCCGAGCGAGTCCACGATCTGGTAGGCGAAGGCGTACGGGACGTGCAGTTGCAGGGGCCTCGTGCCGGGTGGCGCTTCCGCAGGGTCAGCGGCGACGGGCTGTAGAGCACACTCAAAGTCGGCGTAGACGCAAAAGCGCTCGCGCCGAGTGTACTCGGGGTGGGCGAAGCGGATCTGCTGCTTCTTCGGTAAGTCCAAGCGGAGGGGAGCCTTGGCGGTGCAGTATCGCATGTGCTCCTCCAGACGCTCGGCACCGGACAGCTGCAGCTTGTTAGGCCGGTTGTCAAAGTAAGCGAAGCATCGCTTACACACGTGGATGGCGTTGACGTGGGACGTTAGCTGAGGACGCACTAGCCTACTCATGTTTGCGATGTAGGCGTAGTGACTGTCCCCGCCGGTGGTCACGTACAGCAGGTCCCGGTGATCCTCCAACTCCCGCTTGCAGATCTTCAGCGGGAACACTCGGTCCTGGAACTTTGGCGATCCGTCGGGGCGTCTCCCCACCATGGCACGCTCGATCCCGTACACATTGACGCTGATGGGGTTCCTCCTCTCAAAGACTTTGATGTCCTTCACGGCTACGGGGAAGCGTAGGCCGACCCAGTCGTAGCGTGCCATGACGTCCGGTGTGTACGATGCGGGCCTCTCCGGGTGTTGCGCGACGAACTTGGCCAGGATGGCGTACGCGAAGCACATGTCATCGAGGTTGTGCACGTTGATGACGGCATGCGTGTCGCAGATGGTCCTGGGAAGCAGGATGAACCGGGCTCCGCGTTCTCCCAACGGGGTGTAGAGGTTGACGCGGATCTCCAGGTCCCGTATCCGGAGATAGCTCCACCCGCTGCCCACTAGCAGGCACTGCTCCTTCTCTTCCTCCAGCTTGTGGAAGGAAGCCGATAGGAAGTCCTCCAAGTTGGACGCGGCGGTGAGAGGCACGTTCTTCGTCTTGAAGGCCCGCAGACAGGTGGCTCCGTGAACGTTGGCGAATTCACACTCCAGGAACATGTTGACCTTGGTGTTTGGGTGTCGGGTCCTGACGTCAGCCAACAGTTCCAGGACGCTGTCGAACAGCAGCACCAGCGCGTCCTCCACGGTCAAGAAGTCCTCCATGGGCCGGGACAGGCCGAAGGTCAGGAGGCGTCCGCGGAACCCTCGTTGAATGGTGCGGAACGTGGGTAGTCCGCCACCACCCACCATCCCGTCGGGTGCCGTGCTTGGTCCGGGCTGGGGCTCGCGGCTAGGTCCGGGCTGGGGCTCGCGGCTGGGTCCGGGCTGAGGCTCGCGGCTGGGTCCGGGCTGGGGCTCGCGGCTGGGCCGGGGCTCGGGTGACAGAACGGGCAGGCGCGGCATCTCGTCCACAACGAGGTTCCTCACGACGGGACAGTTGTAGGCCTCGTGCTGGTCCCGGTTGTAGCGCCGGGTGAAGCCTCGGTCGCAGTAGGCGCACGTGAACCTCATGCCGCGGTGGACGCTCTCCATGTGCCGCTGGAGGTACGCTGCCCTGCGGAAAAGGGCGCCACAATCGGGACAGCGGACCTCGTTGGCGTGCACCAGCTGCACGTGGCGTCGGAGCAGGTCCTCACGGGAGAATCGCCGCCCGCACGCGTCGCACTCGGGCCGTGGGTCTCTGAAGGGTGGCGTTGCGGAGGAGGAGGTCGAAGCAGACGGGCTCGCACCGTGGACCGCTTCCATATGGTGGCGAAGATCCTCGGGACCCGCCAGGGCGACGGAGCACAACGGGCATGGATGGTCTGTGAACAGGAAAAACAAGTTCTATTAGTTACCTCAATATACATGAAGGTGAGGAACTGGAAACCTCTTCCTCATCTCATTCACCAGTTTGAACCTAGTATATACAAGGGTGAGGAATTGCACAGAGGCCTAGTGACCTCTTCCTCATCTCAATCGCCAGTTTGAGCCCAGTAATACAAGGTGAGGAACTGAACAGAGGCTGACAGCCCCTTGTTTACTACTTAAATCTGTTTACTCGGCTAAAGCCGTTTACTCTCTCGAAAACAAGTCATTAGTACTGGTTTCTTGTTTAATGTAAAAACCGTGCCTAGCGCTTGATCGTGAGGAACTGCATAGAGGACTGGCGACCTCTTCCTCATCTCAATCGCCAGTTTGAGCCTAGTAATACAAGGGTGAGGAATTGCATAGAGGCCTGACGACCTCTTCCTCATCTCGAACGCCAGTTTGAGCCCAGTAATACAAGGGTGAGGAACTGAACAGAAGCTGGCAGCCCCTTGTTTACTACTTGAATCTATTTACTCAGCTAAAGCCGTTTACTCTCTCTCAAAAACAAGTCATTAGTACTGACGGTTTCTTGTTTAATGTAAAAACCGTACCTGGCGCTTGGTCGTGAGGAGTGGGAGGATGAACTGCTGTGAGGTGGCGTCGCAGGCTGTCGCTTCGCCCGAAGCGTCTCCCGCAGACGTTGCAGTCGAAATGGCGGTCCCTGTGAGCAGCTGCCATGTGGCGAGCCAGGTTTCCAGCGAAGACGCGACCGCAGACCTCACACATACGAGGAACAGCCATCTGCAACATCGGGTATCTATACTCTCCACCCACCACAAAGGCTTGGAAAGCAAAAACCTAATTTTATTTCCCTCAAAAAATTTTAGAAGAGTGGAAATGAATCTATTTTTAAATTTTTAAAGTTTGACTCATTAATTTTAATCGTTATAAAACATAACTGTTCTAAGGTCATTACAAATCCACTCGTCTCCATCTGAAAAGAAACAACGACAAGGCTCAGTGTACTGGGATATGTAAAAGTTTAAATATTAATGTTAGATAATTATTTCGCTCAAACATTTAACGAATCGTTTTCCCTAAAACATAATGCGAATTATTCAACTTCTATTAATGGGCCAGACCTCTCTTTACACATTATGACTTCAAAATTGCTGAACGATCATACCTTAAATGAGAATCTTATTATAAAGGGAAATGTAATAGTCTTCCACACTACAACTTATAAGAGCTACATATACTTACGTTTAAAAAATCTCGGAATATGGTTCAGTAAAGACTAGCACAGCACTGAAGTAGAACATCTACATACACTGAGCTCCAAACACAAACTGAATGAAGGAAGCAATGACAATCACTGAAGTAACATAGCTACGTACCGTACAGTAAGCGGTGAAAGTAGTAAACAATTCTCGGAACCGCTAATGAGTATCAGGCTGGGAGAGTCACGTAGGCCCTGGAACGCGCTTCGACACGTGACATGCTCATACATAGCACTCCAGTCAGGAGGAGGCCTCATGCGACGCACTTGCCGGAACCTTCTAGAACGGAGGGGTCCTGAAGGCCGCTAATGAGTAAACAGGCTGGGACAGTCACGTAGGCCCTAGCATGCGCCTCGACACGTGACATCGCGGAGCCGCTTGCAGGTTGGTTTAGTCAAGCCGGCATATAACGTGTAACGAAGTCACATCAAATTCGGTCGGCAAGCAGATGAGATCCCATAAGGAAAACATGTTTGAAAATTAATAGCGGGCCCGTTTAACAGTGGATTTTCAATATTCTTTAAGCGATGGTTTACTTAAGCCGCTGCCCAACATGTGGTGAAGTTTCATCAACATCGGTCGGTAAACAGCCGAGATCCTATAAGGAAAACACGTTTAAAAATTAATAGCGGGCCCGTTTAACAGTGGATTTTCAATTTTCTTTAAGCGATGGTTTTCTTAGGTCACGGCCTGACATGTGGTGAGGTTTCGTCAAAATCAGTCGGTAAACAGCTGAGATCCCATAAGGAAAACGCGGTTATAAATTAATAGCGGCCTTGTTTAATGGTGGATCTATGGGGTTCTTACGTCATTCGCTTCTTTGGGGATAGGCCTACACTCTGGAAAAGTCCCGTGGGAATCGGTGGATAAATAGGCTAGTTATTAATTTTCGAAAGTTTTTTCCTCATGTTCAAGGTCATCACGAAAAGTGCTGCTGGCGGCCGGGGGGGGGGGGCTGACGTCACCGGGGGGGGGGGCTGACGTCACCGGGGGGGGGGGGACGTCCTCGCGTCCACGCGTCCACACCGCGCCTTTGCTGGTTCTGAACCATCCAATGCCCCCTACTGACCCGCACGGTGAAACTTAAGCCCGGGACCGCCATAGAAGTTCCTAACGTGACCCCCTGAACACGTTTTCGGGGATCGTTCAAAATTACACACATATATATATATATATATGTGTTTGTGTGTGTGTGTGTGTGTGTGTGTGTGTGTGTGTGTGTGTGTGTGTATGCACTCTAGCGGTCGGTTTTGTCCGGCTTACTTCAAATTTGGTAGGGACGTTCCTTTCTATAATCAGTTGGACAAGTTCGTTGGGCAAAACAATCGGAAAACTCTAAAACCCTTTTTGGGGGATTATTATTTCAAATTTCGAATTTTTGGGCCCAAAAAGGGTCAGACACGTCCCGAACGTAAAAGTAAAATAAGATGCATGTATTAAGATGGGAATGAGTAAAGCGAAAGTTTTAAGCCCTCTCATCATTCTAGTATAAATTCTCTCGTCATTCTAGCATAAATAATTACCCAGTTAAAGAAAATGTACATCGGCTAACACAGTACGTTGTCGTATGGGGGTTTTACATTAAAAACATGTTATTCATTTGTTGGTGTATTTGTATCATCCCCAGCAACCCGGCGCCTACTTTCAAGCCTGACTGGACCTTCTCCCAACCTTATACTGCGCAAAATTGAATTCCTAGCATTGCAGGTAAATGAAACCAGGAGCATCAGAACAGCCAAAAAATCAATGTTTTCAGATTTCAATAAAATTGGAATAAATGTAAGTTTTTACATTGGTTTTAAGTTTTAAAATATTTGTATGTGGAAATTCACTTCCCTCACGTCAGCGTGCTGCGTGCGAACTCGTTTAAATTAATAAACTACATCTCTTAATCTATCAATTATAACTACCACTTTTCAGAAACCTTTCTTAAATACATCACAAACATTGTAGTTAAACCTGAACGTGATTTTGAGTATTTTTACCAAACTTGTCTGCCTTAATTGACTAGACACTGGTGAGTTTCAGCCTCCCTAATGAAACAGGCACAAACCCGAACAATTTATAATTTAATTAATTACTAAAACTAGAGCTTATAAATTACTAAGAATGTTTGTTATACAAAAACATTGTGTTTGGAAATTGCTTTGATAATTTAAACACGTTTTGTACATATTACTTCCGTGTTACTCATGTGAGTGAACGGATTTAAACTTTATAAATTCCCACTTTCATTTGATGAATTTGTAGGCGTTTGCAGAGCCAGACGCCGCAGCTTTTAAAGGGTTTCCTTCAACTGTCCGAACTTTCAACGACTTCGCCCTTAGGAAAACTTTTGTAATATCTTTATATTTCCCTTTACATTTCACTTTTTCTTCTTTGTTAAGAGCTAACAAAGTTTTTTGGTTTACCCAAAAGAGTATTGAAATACCCATTTTTAGTATTTTAGTTTTTTAGTATTTTTAGTTTTCTTTGTTTTAACTGCAAAATGAAGTTTTCATTAAATTCCAAGACTCTAATAACTCTTTACATACTTTTACTGATAGTATAGCAGTCTTGTTAATATTTTACCATATACATAGTCCCAGGACTACTTAAGACTGGACTATACCAGTTTTGAGGCTGACATTGGGTACAGCAAATTAAAATGTCATTACATATAGTAAGTCTTTTGGCTGTCCTTTATGAGAAACTTCCCTTTCACATTTGGTCCCTTGAATTGCAGCGTCTAGGGACAGAATCTCTGGGTTTGGTCCCCACCTGCCAACCTGAGAATGGATGGTCCCTGGCTGTTGTACATGGATACCCTTTCAGATGTGTTGACCAGTTGGAGGGCAGAATACGGGTCCCCTGTTTGAGAGCCTCATCCCAGCTGTCACAGCAGCACGGGAGTTGGCCCTCTGAAGGGTCGATTTGGCTGCCGCCCCATCCCACCCTTCCCTTTCCTGCTATATCCCATCTTTCCGGTAACCTGCGCAATATTCCCGCTTGTGGAAGATATGCCTAGCAGCTATGCCGGGGTTTCCTAATAAATTCACAAACTCATCTTATTACTCTAGAAATAAACAAAGATGACATTATATAACAATACAACATTAAATATTACATTAATATACAATATAAACATAGACCTAAAGTAACAACATTAAAAACTTGTTAAAAATTTGTTTGATTTAAAATGTATATGCAACAAGAGGATGTCAAGACAAATGAATGTTAAAAAAAGAAAATGTGTATACATTTTAAACATATAAATAAATAAACTACTTATCACTATATGCTGCGCTTATCATGGACTACTAGACCTTTAATCAAATATGATTATGATAACATCTTACGATACATTACTTCTCAAAATAAAACCCTCATTTGTGGTTTTATTCCTAGGATCTTAAATTAAACTCGCCGCCGGGAGGGAGAATCGAGAATTTAACAATCCAGTCTTATCTTTGCTGGCTCTAAAACGAGGAAATGTTGGTTTAAAAGATATTTCAGACTTATGTGTTAAAAATCTGATAGTGTTTTGTTGTTTAGAAAAGTTGCTCTGAAACCACAATTGAAATACGATAAATTTCGTTTAGTTAAAATACTTCTAAATTTTTCGATTACCTTCTATTTCCCGTTTTACACAAAACCTTGAAAAAATTGTATAAATAAAATACCCCCGTCGCATAAAACCTGCGTACTCAGCGAATTTATAATGCATATATGTGTGTCTCACTTACCAAGTTTCACAAAAATACATTCATAAATAAGTGATATACATTATTGTGTTTATTCTCCTTAAGAATAACATTGTAAGCTGAGTACGCAGGTCTGCTGCAACAAGGAACACAAAATATGTGTTTTTATGCAATTATCAATATAACTCAACCAGGTGAAGTTACATACCAAGTTTCATCAATATACATTCATAAATAATCAAGATATCAAATTGTATTAGTTTTCCATACGAGGATAACACTGGACAACGTACTGTGTTTAGCACTTTGAACATCTCTGCAACGGTTGGACGTAGAACAAAAATTAAAACACCAAAATGATTTTTTTGTAGAGCTACACTTTTTGGCAAAAATAAATGTGAAATTTTCAGTAAAATTATCTGAGGAAAATCTAAAAACCATTTTCCCATAAGATTAACATGGACATTTTATGGACGCGTTTTTTTAATTTTTTGAACAACCTCTTAACCTAGGTTAATGATTAAAAATTCTAAATTATTTGTTGTTTAAGCTCTATTAAATGGCTATAACCAAAATGAAGTGTTTTAAAAATGTTAGGTAAAATGTTCAAAAAACTGATTTTTGGAAAATTTAAAACCCCGTAAAATCTCATTTTCGAACTTAAAGTCGTAAATGATATTCTCCACATTTGTGCCAAATTTCATCAAAATCAGTTGTTTCTTTCAAAAGTTATCGAGGGAACGGACACACGTATATATACTGTATATATAAATTTGAACGAATAGTGTTTTTGGCATCTGGGGACCTCAAAACGAACATTTGTCATGGTCTCGGGCTTAAGTCTTACCAAGCTACAGTAATAGCTTCCTCCCTATAGGGGAAATTCGCTAAAATTAATTAGACAATAAAAGTGATGAGTGGTTATAGCATTATATAAAACTATCCTTCAAATCGATCACATTTTTAGGAAGTTTTTTTTGTAAATGTTACTTGACAAATAAAATTGTATAACTATTTCTGTTTACCAATCCGCTTTTTCAGTTGAAACTACAATTAATGTTTAGTTGCAGTCTGTCAGTACTTCAAATAAGTTTTGTATCTGTGCATCTCTTCCAAATACAACACTTATAAATTACCAAAAATCTTTTACAAGCTTTGTAGCCTACCTGAGCGCAATCTTCATGGATCCATGCTACAGATCATTGAACACTAGTTTTTAAATTATGGTTAAGTTTTGGAAAAACCATGGCCAACACCACTCTCAAATATATTGCACGGATGATACTTTCTTAAGTTTGTGAAAGTAATTAATTTCCCCTAAGGAAGCCCAAGAATGGGAACGGTAAGAAAACACGCTCATGTAATCAGGACATTATCATCATCATTGTTGCGGATCAGGAAACCCCAGCATAGCTGCTACTCATGTCTTCCACAAGCCTGACAGGGTATCCATGTACAACAGCCAGGGACCATCCATTTAGGTTGGCAGGTTGAGGACCAAACCCGAAGATTCTGTCCCTAGCCGCTGCAAATGGAGGGACCAAAGGTGAAAGGGAAGTTTGTCATAATGGATAGCCAAAAGACTTACCATATGTAATGACAACTTCATTTGCTGTACCCAATGTCAGCCTCAAATTCACACAAATACCAGATTTAAGGTTGTCCTGGGATGTAATCAGGACATCTTTCTACCTTTGAAAGTAAAATTTGATACAACAACTGTTATAGCAGCTATACTTTTTGTGTTAAAAAAATAAATGAAAAAAAGTATCAGTATTTATCTTAAGATTTCGAAAATTAATTTACCCCTACTGTAAAATACTCAACCCCTTTAAATAAAAATAAATAAAATAAAAACTATATAAATTATATTGCAAACGTCTGCTGTTGCTGTCAAAGTTAAATAGAAATTCTCTCCAGGCTTTGACGTTTGCTTTATATCTTTCTCGATAAACTTATTAATATCCGTTATTTGAAATTAAACGACACGCGACCTGTACTCCGACAAGGACATTGATATGGTCTATGTACACTTAAGCCGTGAGTTTTAATGGGTAATTTTGTTAACCTTATTTATTTGAGTAACCAGTTGTGATTTAACAAAGGAAATTAAAACCGACGGACAAAATCTTTGGCAGAATATTTATTTGGCATGTTAATCAATGTATCTGTGGTCACCCAAGTCCTATTTAGTGTGTGTGTTTGTTAGTTTGAGGATATAGTGCACACATATGTTGTGCCTTGCTTTGTAGTATTTATAGTCAATGGTAGTACCCACATATTTTTATATGCAGTGTACATATTAAGTTCCCTAGGGAGTTGTACTATCGCTGTTCCATTTCCATTTAAATATTCTTAGGTATTTAACGTATTTATTTTCCTTCTTCATTTATAAAAGTGCGGGTAGTGTCATTTATGATTGGTTAACTATAGTAAAATATATGCGTATTAGTTCATCACATTATAATTTTATAAAATCAACCCATAAAAAACTGATTTATTTTCAAGTAAGATTTTACATTTATAGTGTGTATGCACTTATGAAGGAGAAACAAAACACATTTTTAACTTTCTGGCGAAGAATGTGGTCGGTAGTCGACATACTTACGGTTCTCTTAAAATTTACTGATTCACATCTTGATATATTTTTTCTCCAGGGTGTTTTAGCGAATTTCCCCTATAGGGAAGAAGCTATTACCGTAGGTCTCATGGTAAGACTTAAGCCCGAGACCATGATAACTTTTCGTCTTGAGGTCCCCAGATGCCAAAAACACCATTCGATCAAATTTATATATATATATATATATATTTATGTGTGTGTGTGTGTGTGTGTGTGTGTGTGTGTGTGTGTGTGTGTGTGTGTGTGTGTGTGTGTGTGTGTGTGTGTGTGTGTGTGTGTGTGTGTGTGTGTGTGTGTGTGTGTGTGTGTGTGTGTGTGTGTGTGTGTGTGTGTGTGTGTGTGTGTGTGTGTGTGTGTTTTTCACGATAACTCTCATAAAAAAGGTCCAATCTTAATGAAATTTGGTACAAATATGTAAAGTACCATTTATTTGAAGGAGTTCGAAAACCAGGCAAATCGCACTATCCTAAGGGGGGTTTTTGTGGGGTTTTGTACCCCAAAAGTGGGGTTTTTGGGGTTTTCACATGTAATTGTTATTTAAATAAAATTTTAATTTACACCATTGAATTCAGCTTAAAAAAACAAACAATTTGGTATTTTGATCATTGCTCTACGTCAATTGGTTAGTAAGATATTGAAAGTGCTAAACACAGTACGTTGTCCTATGTTATTCTTATGGAGAAAAAGAAAAATTGTATATCTTGGTTATTTATGAACATAAACTGACGAAACTTGGTATATCGCTTGATCTGGTTGTGGTTTGTTGTTTTTTTTACAAAAAATCAATTTTTCGCCTATGGTTCCCATAGCAGCAAACCTAGGTACTCGGTCCCCATGTTATTCTTATGGAGATTAATAACAATGTTATATATCGCTTATTTATGAATGTATATGGATGAAACTTGGTATGTGACTTCACTTAGATGATTTCTACTGATATTTGCATGAAAAACCATTATTTTGTGTTTCTTGTTGCAGCAAACCTGCGTACTCATCCCTAATGTTATTCTTATGGAGAATAATGAATAATTTTAAATATCACTTATTTATGAATATATTTCTTATGAATCCTGGTAAGAGGCTTAATGTGTTATTAAGACACATATATTCATTGGAAATTCGCTGAGTATGCAGATTTGCTGCGACGGGGGTTATTTTGTCAGTACGCCATTTCTCCCTGATTAATTTATCAAAATCAATAAGTGTGCCATCATTGTGAAGATTCCCATCTCCGCGAATTGAGAAAATAAACAAACAATTCAAAACCATAAAAATTAAAATGTAATGGGTGATGGGTGGCACCAGTACAGCACCAGTTACAGTGTCAAGATTAACTAACGCAAAGCTGGAATTTCACTGCGCAAGCTGTAATAAAATAATAATATAACGCTGCTTTTACGATAGATTACGTGAATATAGTTCACCTATAGTAAAATTGACGGGAAAAATTGATTTATTACATAGTAATGGTATTAATTTAGATTTAAATTAAGACTGGTTTAGGCTCTGAGATCAAAATCGGTTATGTGTATTAAAAAACCTTGGACAGTACTTAACCCATTTACCAATTATCTTTCAGAGATAGGTACTCGTGGCTGTACCTGGCCTTTAATTTTGTTTTTGGCTGTTACCTCTTTATCTTAAATCAGCCCCGGAACTTAATTTGTTCAGTGTCCTAGAAAAAAAAGTAGAACAGCTAAACGATCCTAGGAGCTCTGCACGAGTTGTACAATCCCAACACGTTCAGTTCAGGTCCTATTGATTTGATTCGATTTGTAAGATTTTCCTCCCCGCAGGACTTTTCTTGGCAAAAGATTTCTTTAGGAACAAATAAACTGTAGTTGCATATTTGGTGAGCTCATGAGCACATCTGTTGATTATTCAAAATATAGACGGATAGTAAAGTTCATAACTCAGCTATCCACAACCGTAACTCAAAATCTTTCATTTACGTTTACTTGAAACTCCTGTTGTAAAGAACTGTAGTGCTCATCATAATGACTTTGATTAAATGATGATGTCATCTTCGTCAGTGGTCGCGTGCTTGTCAGAGCTGTCTGATTTTTGTTATAACCCCGCAAACGGTACAATATTGCATGTCGTAATTATACTTATTCGTGACACAGAAAAAATGTTACATGGATGGAGAATGAATAGTCTTTTACATCAGGTGGTACGGAGCGAAAGATTTATTAGTGAATTTCCTTTGGAAAGTGAACTATTAGCATGACCCGCACGGTGAAACTTAAGCCCGGGACCACCATAGAAGTTCCTAACGTGACCCCCTGAACACGTTTTGGGGGTTCGTTCAAAATTGTATATATATATGTGTGTATGCACTCTAGCAGTCGCATTTTTTGTCCGATTAACTTCAAATTTGGTAGGGACGTTCCTTTCTGTAATGAGTTGGACAAGTTCGTTGGGCAAAACAATCGGAAAACTATAAACCCTTTTTTGGGGATTAATCTTTCAAATTTCGAGTTTTTGGGCCCAAAAAGGGTCAGAAAAGCCCCGGATGTAAAATTAATGCATGTAAAAAGATGGGAATTAGTGAGGCGAAAGCCCTCTCTCATAATTCTAGCATAAATTTTTACCGAGTTATTAAATAAAATGTGTTTCGACTAAACACAGTACGTTGTCTTATGGGGGTTTTACACTAGAAAAGCCTGTTATTCCTTTGTTAGAGTGCTCTTATCATCCCAAGCAACTCACGCCTACTTTCAAGCCTGCCTGGACCTTCTCCTAACATTATAATGCGCAAAATTGTATTCCCAGCTTTGCAGGTATTAAACCAGGATCATCAGAACAGGCAAAAAATCAATGTTTTCAGATTTCCATAAAAATTGGAATACATGTTTGTTTTTACACATATTTTGAGTTTTAAAAGTTTTTTTTGTGGAAATTCACTTCCCTCACGTCAGCGTGCTGCGTGCGAACTCGTTTTATGATTTGTTACCGAAAAATTACTTTGTTGGGAAAGAATCTTATTATTTCAAAATAGTGACGGACGTGTAACCAAATACAATATCTCTATGTATGTCATACTAGGAGAGTAATCTCCATGTCGTATTTTCTTTTTCCATTAAGAATGACAACCACAGGTTTGTCAAGTTTGATAGTTTTGAAGTGTTTCTTCTTACAGTATTGAATTTCGCTTGTAAACTCGTACAGTGTTTACTGACGATAACACGAGACTGAAAGTATACCTCTCAAAGCGTCTACACTAGCCTTTATTAATTTTCGTGTATGTGTTATTCGGCTCACTGAAAATATATGTAACCTAATACGACAGGGTATTTATATCCACTATACGTATTAGACTTTATTTCAGGTGATAGTATTATATACTCAAATACCTGTATTTACTAAAAAACCATTATTTCAAGTGATAGTATTATATACTCAAATACCTGTATTTACTAAAAAACCATATAGCCTATGTTAAATAAAAAAATCCTTTGGTTTATCATTAATTATGATTTGTTTTCAGGTATTTTGAAAACCCTTCGTACACTTCGTAGCTGCCATTAAGGTAACTTTAATATAAACCAATTTTTCTTAGCTTTTAACTGAAGAATAGGAAGACCATTAGGAGGGAGTGAAGGTATTCAGTTACACTTAGTAATGTACTCCTTTACTGTATATGATTGAAGACCTGTGATAGGATCTTTAATCATATCACGTCAGTCTAGGCCTACATTTTGCCTAAAACCACAAGTAAAACCTTTTCTAGCCTTCAGGAATTACAAGGACCTAGTCTGCATGCCGATCTAAGGATTTTTGTTGCGGTGAATGCTCTGGACGAAATGAGACCCAATGTCAGAGACTTATCCTCCATCATCCTCAAGTAAACCTCCCATTGGAAACAGTACAAATGGTCGTGTTGGCTCCAGGTGGGGCCTTTCCCGATTTGGGCAGTGGAAGAAAGTTTGTTCCGCGTCGTCGGGAACGCCCGGACAGTAAATGCAGTCCGGTGAACCTGTCTTGCCGATCCTGAGCAGGTATTACCGAAAATAACCGTGACAACAACAAACGACAAGGGTTTATTTAAATAACAACTACAAATGTGTTGTGGGAGATAGAAAGCCATTTCACCGAGTCACCGTTCCACTCCTGGTTGAACACTTGATTTGAGCCTGGCAGTTCACCTTCTACTGGTCTCTTGTTCTCAGCTCTCCTGTTATTTATGATAAGTGTGAGATTGCTCTCGGGCTTTTCGGCATCTATATCGATCTCGCCTTACCTCCAGTAGACTACTTCTCTACCAATTGCTTGGTAAAATGTTGTTTAATCTTTTTAAGTAAATGATGAACCCGCCAGATACAAATATTGATTAGTGTAATAGTCGGCATCTTAGAGAGATATTGAGATATTAACTAGATTTTCTAAGTCACAAATCAGACACCTACAGAGATTTAACCATCTGCTTCCTTCTACAGTCTAAATTATTTCAAGAAGAAATTTTTTCTATTATCAAATCTATCAATTGTACTTAAACAAATTTTCAGCCATATTGGACTAGTCCCCTGGTAAGATTTTATTTTCAAAGACATTTCACAACAATTACAGGCTATAAATTCCAAGAGGACGTTTTGTGATTTATTGCATAATCTATGCATTTATTTCCCTTCGGAGGTTGTTTTTTATGAAATATCACTTAAAGGGATTTCTGGTCTCCAAGATGTCTAAACGCAACAAGAAGCAACTTATAAATAAAAATTCTTTAAGTTTAATTATCTTATAATACCCGGGCGATTTTGGTTTAGATAACTCCATCGTCAGTCTTTACCCGAGTGCAACGGTTTAGGTATCACAACGTGTTAGCTGATTTCTAGTATAAAGTTTTTCCATGAGACCCTGAAGGGTATAGAGGGGGTCGCGTTACTTTATAACGCCAAGTGGCCCAATCCAGTTGACCGCCCTCTACCCTCTAGGGCCTGAGAGGCGCTCCACTCTTGTTCTAATTGGTTTTGATGTTCAGATAACTAACCTTTGTTAGGGTTACATTTTGAAATTTTGACTCGTTTTATGAACATTGTATTCTTTTTGAAAGTACTGTTCTTTTAGGTAAAATATGCCTGTTTGTTTAAGTATTATTAAACCAGTTTTGTAGTCTTTACGCTAAACTAACTTTATATTTTTGAATACTAACTTAATTGATTAATTATCAAACCTGAAATTTATTTTTTATTCAACATAGTTTTCTTCACCTAACCCTACAATATAACATATTGCATGAATCGTGAAGCACAAAGTCAGATAAAATTTTGAATTGAACAAAACTAAGACAATCTTTACGAAACTAACAATTGAGTCCCTGGAACACTAAGCCATACTCGGTGATATTTGATTCTTTTCATGGGTGAAAAAGGTATTCAATCTAAATGCAATCTTTATTCAATGGTTCTACTCACTGTTTTCCAGAAATCATTTGTTGATACTTAAACTTGTGTAAGTGCTACTTTGACAGTTCACTGGTTAATTTATTTACAGCTGTTATTATGCCTTTGTTGATTTAATACTCCATCAGCCCAATAATAAAATTTTGAATTTTCAAAAGAGTCTCTAACAAAATATTAGTTTTCCTGGGGTTGAGATTTTTAACAATAGTATTTTCAGGTCTTAAAGTACCTAATTCCAAAGTTTTAACAAAATCATTCTACTTATTTTCGAGATAAATTTTGCAAACAAACAGACATTGCTTGCATTAAAGTATACAATATACTTAATATGGAATAAAGTATTCGATATATTAATGAAAAATTGATTAAATAACAATTTCTAGTATACACAACGATCTTTACTCTTATTAATATAATTATCGACGTGTAAAATTTAGGGTTGTATTTGTTATTGTTATTTCTTCAAACAAAACATAACTTTTTATGGTGTCAGAAAAATAAGCATTTTGTATTGGAGACCTTAGAGATAAATTATTCCCTGTATTAGCCACATGTTTAAAAACACATGAAATATTCATTGAACTACTCATAAACCATTTCCAATTATTTCATTATAGTAATTTAATAGTCATTCAACAAATAATATTATTATATCAACGAATTTTACTTATCATAATTACCTTTATTATAAAGGTTTTATATTACTGCTTACGTCGTTTCAAATGGAAACAACCCAATAAAAAGAGTAAACACAACTTACAAATGTCGTTTCTACAATCTATTGTTCATTTTAGCGAATTTCCCTATAGGGAAGAAGCTATTACTGTAGGTGGCATGGTAAGACCTAGGCCCGGGACTATGATAACTTTTTGTTTTGAGGCTCCCAGATGCTAAAAACCCCATGCGTTCAAATTCATATATATGTATATATATGTGTCCGTAGGCACGATACTTTTCGTAAAAATGATCCGATTTTGATGAAATTTGGTATAAACGTGTAAGGTAGTATCTATTTTCATGAGTTCGAAAACCGGGTAGATCGCACCATTATGAGAGGAATTTGGGGGGGGGGTTCTTTACCCAAAGAAAATGAGTTTTTTGAACTTTTTCCATATACTTAATTGTAAAGCCAAACTAGAGTTTACACTATTGGATTCAGCTTTAAAAAATTTGTATTTTGATCATCGCTCTACGTCAGTTGGTTACCGAGATATTGAAAGTGCTAAACACAGTACGTTGTCCAATGTTAATCTTATGGAGAATAAGTCAAATTTTATATTTTGCTTATTAATGAACATATTCTAATTACCCTTGGTATTTGGCTTCAAATGGTTGGGGTTTACTGGTATTTGCATACAAATCCCATTTTTTTGTAGTCCCCATGGCAGCAAACCTGCGTACTCAGCAGCTATAATGTTATTCTTATGGAGAATACGAAACATATGATATCTTGCTTGTTCATGAACATAAATTGGTAAAACTTGGTATGTTGCTTTATCTAGTGGTGAATCATTGGTATTTGCATAAAAACCAGATTTTTGTGGTCCCTGATGCAGCAAACCTGCATACTCAGTTCTAATGTTTTTCTTATGGAGAATAAATAAAATGCCATATCTCGGTTATTTATGAATGTGCTTTGATGAAAGTTGTTAAGTAGCTTCATGACTTAGTTAAGTACCATCTGAAATTCACTGAGTAAGCAGGTTTGCTGCTACGGGGGTATTTTTAAGTTACCCTTTGCCTGAAATACTGGAAATAGTTTCCTATAATCCTGCTCCGGTTTAACTTTTATAACCAACGTTCCGTTCTTAAGTTTCCCAAAAAACTTCCCTTTTTAAATTATAGACATATCACTCGAACTTAAGTATTTCTTAGCGTCAACTGGGGGATCTAAATCATCAAAAATATATATTTACCAAAGCCGATTTAGGTATTTAACATCATTGAAGGACACACAAAGTAATAGTCAGTCACGACTTAAAGTGTATACCTTTACATATTTTCTTGTCTTTACGCCAACGTCAATTTTTGTGGTATAATTTTGTAGCTTAATTATTGTCTCCTTGCGTGATCACGAAGGTTTCTGACATTTGAAGAGAGAGATTGCCTGAGTGAGCCATCAACTTGCGGACAGTCCATTAAGATATCGGCGAGATAGGCATTCAAACCTGCCAGCTGTAGTCACGGCATTCTATATACTTCTTCCAAGGAAGGGGAAGTATTTATTTTCTTATATATTTTATCCAATAATTTCACAGACATTTACATATTTATTATACAGTTATATATTTTATTATTAAATAGAATAACTTTAGCTCTCTGATTGGCTGAAAAATATAATAAAATGGTAAAGGAGTTTTTTTAGGGTATTGGGAAAATAATAGCCGATTTGTGATTGCTTGAGGTTGATAGAAGTTTTGACCTAGAGTTTTACCTTTTGGTAAGAAGGTCTAAAAATTGATAAACCCTCAAAATACGAATTTGTCAAAATTGAATCGCATTTATTAAGTGTTTAACTGTGCATCAGTACTACCTAAAATTCCTACAATAATAAGTTGGATCTTCGGGTAAATATATTGTAAATAAAATACTAGGTTTGACAACTAGGTTCTTGCTTGCTTGCTTGCGACACGGATCTCAAAAACGGCTCCAACGATTTCCTTGAAATGTTCAAAACAACTAATTTCTGGGATAAAAATAAGTTCTAGACAGGCCTCATCCCTAGGAAAAATCAAATAATGTAAAAAAACTAAAATGAAAAGTTAAAAAATTAACATTGGGCTTATGGAGTTTCAAATCAAAACAAAAGAATTGTAACAGCTGTTCATAATCAACCAGGGAACTGTCAAAGTAATACTCATGTTGTTTATGATTATTAACATGTGGTTTCCTGAGAGCAGAGATTAAAAGATTTGAGTTAAGATTATATATATAGAGTATTAAAATAAATCAAAGGGACATTGAGCTATAAATAACAACTGGAGGACCTTAAAAATGTAGAAAAGAGGCAAATGAGTTATACAAATCTGATTATCAGTAGGGGGAAGTGGTAAAGTATTACTCCAAGTCAGCTAAACAAACTGACTGGCCTTCTCCCGAGCAAAGCTTGGCCCCCCGGGTACTTTATATTTACTTAGTATAAATCATCACAAGTATCAAAAGTTGTCTTTTCCGGTGTGTAGGTAAAAATCATGAAGTGTGTTTCAAGTCTCACACGGGAAATTTCATCAAGCACTGGAAAAACAGCTTGAAAAAGCTGTTTACGATGCAGAGTGAGGGAAAATCTGTACAAGTCACCTTGTTTACGATGCAGAGTGAGGGAAAATCTGTACAAGTCACCTTGTTTACGATGCAGAGTGAGGGAAAATCTGTACAAGTCACCTTGTTTACGATGCAGAGTGAGGGAAAATCTGTACAAGTCACCTTGTTTACGATGCAGAGTGAGGGAAAATCTGTACAAGTCACCTTGTTTACGATGCAGAGTGAGGGAAAATCTGTACAAGTCACCTTGTTTACGATGCAGAGTGAGGGAAAATCTGTACAAGTCACCTTGTTTACGATGCAGAGTGAGGGAAAATCTGTACAAGTCACCTTGTTTACGATGCAGAGTGAGGGAAAATCTGTACAAGTCACCTTGTTTACGATGCAGAGTGAGGGAAAATCTGTACAAGTCACCTTGTTTACGATGCAGAGTGAGGGAAAATCTGTACAAGTCACCTTGTTTACGATGCAGAGTGAGGGAAAATCTGTACAAGTCACCTTGTTTACGATGCAGAGTGAGGGAAAATCTGTACAAGTCACCTTGTTTACGATGCAGAGTGAGGGAAAATCTGTACAAGTCACCTTGTTTACGATGCAGAGTGAGGGAAAATCTGTACAAGTCACCTTGTTTACGATGCAGAGTGAGGGAAAATCTGTACAAGTCACCTTGTTTACGATGCAGAGTGAGGGAAAATCTGTACAAGTCACCTTGTTTACGATGCAGAGTGAGGGAAAATCTGTACAAGTCACCTTTTTTCCGCTACCGAAAGAACAGTTTGGTTCCAGTGGGATTTGGGGCCGGCGTTGAAATATTCAGCCCCAATCATGGAGAGGGTGGTTTTGTGGCTGTTTCGGTTATGGACCGGGTAATTGATTTAACCTTTTAAACAATTCTATTATAAAACGATGAAACGCATTGTGGTTGAGCAAGCGCGTTGGACAAAGGCCAAAACAATATAGAAAATTGGGGTCCCTTTATGAATGAAATTAAAAGGTATTGGGTTGGGTGAGTAACAAAAGGGTTACTAAATTATAACTGTTCAGAGGAGTAAACTAATTATGACATTATTTTAGCTTAGCTTTATCTCTTTTGTTAGGTCATTACACAATTTTGGCCATTTTAATAGCGTAAGTCCATTTATCGCAAATGGTGAATGGAGACTGTCTTTGTTTATAGTAAAAGCTGTTTACAAAAAAATATTTGTTATTTTTTCTTGTGATTTTTTCCAGTCTAATAGTCCGCAAGGAGTGACGAAACAACCTAGAAAAATGCATAGGTCAAAAGTTTTTTTAAAAATTAAGTAAGTCTATGGTGTAATGGTCAACGCGATGAACTCTGGAACCATGGCAGCGGCCCTGCCGTGGGTTCTAACCCCACTCCTGCATGTACTGTATCAGTACTGTACAACTCGGTCTGTAACGCCTCACCCCTTGATTTGCTGGATACGTTCCACGCACAATTCTATAATCTATGTGGACGGGAAAAGTAAAGCAAGAAGAGGCTGAGTTCCTCTAAAAAGAGGTTTTAGAAGAACTCAACGTCGCAAACCCGACCTCAATCGGACCACTGAGTCAAAAATTGCAGCTGTTAAAGTTTTCTGTAGTGTTGTTTAAAAACTATAACATGCGATTATATCCGGTACGATTGTCCTTTTGTCCGGTTTTGGCAATCTGTTAAGCTATAAAAGACCTTTAAAATTACATATAATATGACCTCTGCATACCTTAAGACATAAATAACTTCCATGAAGTGTCGTTTATCATAGGAAGTGTTGTAAGGTCGGAATTAGTCATATTTTATATAATAGTAAACGTGTTAATAGCCAAACAGAATGCAACAACCCGGACTTCTAAAGGACGATTTTTTAACAGTTATGTAGCCTACTCGCATTTTTAAGTTTTGCAGACATCTCTAGAGAACACTGTCCGGCTGCTATTTTTTACTACATGGCCCATAACAGGTCTTGTTCGCGGCACTGCGTTCTATTAATTTTTGTACAGTTTAACTTATGCTTTTATTAAAGGTTTGTGTAATATATTTGTACCGTTAGCAGCTATAATGTACTGCCATCGTATCCGGTTTCACCCGGGAATAAATCCTGTGGTGTGTGCAGCATTCTGTGGTTAACCAGTGGAACTACTGCGAATCATGATCAGCTGTTCGATATTTCATAAGCTTAAACCAAAGTGAATGTCTATAGAATAACACTGGATTGGAACTTTTACTCCCCGTGGGGAGGAGCCCTATGGGAATTTCTTAAAATCCTTTCTTAGTGGTTACCTACGTTATGCAAATAGTGTTCTTACCTATTTTCATGGTTGTAGGTAGAGGTTTGGCTCGGGTGATTATCGGTTTTTCGTATTTATAGGTATAGATAAAAATCCGATAACCTGTTTATTTTTTTAAGCTTACAATGGCTAGTATTGAAATCATGTATTTTTACCATTATCAACAAACAAAAAAAAAACACGAAATCATAGACGGATCTACACTATAATGCTTTACTTCCTCATCCGCTGGTCATAATTATGGACTCATAAACAGCCTGTTCAAAGCTAAAAGCCGCCCATAGGTGGAGAGTGAGTGTGAATGACAGCGGATATATCACAGCACTTCCCGCTCCATCGCTGCCATCTGGCCGCGGGCCATGGGCGAGTCATCCACTCTGTAGCCCCTCGCTGGCCGTATGTGCGGCAGTTTTCATTTACCTGAACTGTATGTGACTTGGCATCACTCTGATTCTCTGCGTCCGAGCTCTCGTTTGCTGACGGAAGCAATAAAGAGTGAATTCAAATGTTTTAATTATGTGACTTATGTAAGAATTTATTTTGACTGTAGGGGAATTCGTTTCTCCTATTCAAGATCATTATACAGTAACTATGTTACACTACACACATTCGGATATTTACAGTAACAATTAATTCGGTAGCAAGTAAAAAAGTGTTTAAAATTCAAAAAACTTGTAAAACACCCTCTTACACACTTTCAACCATTATTTAAACTAGATATATTACCTCTACCTTCACTTTATATTTATTAGATGCTTATAATTGTTTTAGAAATTATACCAAAATAAATTATACTAGATTTTAATTTACATTTTTCAATGCCCTACCAATACAAAGCTTTTTCAAAATTCTAAATTTTATATGAGTTTAAATTTATTTGAGAATTTAACAAATAAAATAAAAACTATTGGGAATAGTAAGGGAATCATATTAGAATTAACGAAGTATATTGAAAAGATGTTTTAATTATTTGCAGAGTTTGTAAACTTAAAATATGTATTACCTATCAGTGAAACTCATCAAATAGGTTAATAAATGTATTTTTTTTTTTAAATATTATCATTATTTTTCTTAGTCTTATTATAAATTTATATTTTACAGTAAAATATAAATGTATTTTATAAATTTATACTAACAAATTAATTGTAACAACAACAAAAATTAATTGTAGGATATTATTTTGTTGTTGTATTTAATTGTACTGTATAAATTTATATTTTATGTTAACACAATTATTGTGTTGATAACATTGTTATGTAAACAATATATAATTTGTATTGACTCTTCTTAATGGGTAGGCGGATTCACTCTGTACATGTTCCACTCGCTTCATAATTCGAGTATAAATTATTTAGCTGTACTGTAAAACGAAGAAATAAAGTATTTCGCTCTCAGTGCTGAATTTCACCCAGCTTTTGACGGCATAAATATATAAACATGTTATCATCGGATGAATGTACAACTAGCTTTACCCTACTTCTCTTGTTCGCCTGATTTCAGTCTTGTAGTCGACACAGCGCATTAGACAGCTGATTTAATTCCAGTACTTACAAATGTGTTTTAATTTGACACTCTTTTTATGACCTACGGAGAGATTTATTCGAACAAAAAATCTATCCATCCCATTTTCTTTCAGAGGAATTTCTTTCAGGTATATGGTCCATAGGTGTCAAACTTTGGTTTTATCAAAAGTTCTTGAGATGATTGGGTTTATATCAAGATAAAAACAGCTTTGTTTTTCATTAAACCGCATAAATCTTCTAACACACTTTTATCCCTGAATAATGTTATTGCTTGTTTTATTTCAGTTTATCTTAACAGAAATGCACCTATATTTTTTATTTTATATCTAAAGAACTTGAGACTTTTTAAAACTTGTAATTCCAACAAACGAATTTCGTTTCCTTTATGCGATAGCATATTTCTTCTTTTGTGATTACCCAATTCATATTAGTATAAACTGTGATTTCATTCCAGAGGTTAGCTTTAATCACCTGTTCTTCTATAAGATTAACATTAGAACTTTAAAAGCCGAAGGGGCCGAGTCCTGATGGTGAATATTTTCCAAAACCCTAAAAGCACATCTATACGTCAAAGGCTTCGACAACACTCAAATAAACAATTAAGACATAACATTTTCGTCGGAAGGCTTATAAAACAAGTCTTAATCTGTTAATAAATATCTTTTATAATACGATTATGTGATAATTATTCGGACAAAGGTTAAAACTTCTTGGGAAACCTTAAAAATTTAAATAACATTGAAATCAAAGCTGAATTGTTCTCCAACGAGGCGGAATAGAACGTCTTGGAACCTTTCCAAGTCACGAATACGTCTTCCTCCACCAGCAACCCGCCCAGGTTCCTTTCCAAGTCACGAATACGTCTTCCTCCACCAGCAACCCGCCCAGGTTCCTTTCCAAGTCACGAATACGTCTTCCTCCACCAGCAACCCGCCCAGGTTCCTTTCCAAGTCACGAATACGTCTTCCTCCACCAGCAACCCGCCCAGGTTCCTTTCCAAGTCACGAATACGTCTTCCTCCACCAGCAACCCGCCCAGGTTCCTTTCCAAGTCACGAATACGTCTTCCTCCACCAGCAACCCGCCCAGGTTCCTTTCCAAGTCACGAATACGTCTTCCTCCACCAGCAACCCGCCCAGGTTCCTTTCCAAGTCACGAATACGTCTTCCTCCACCAGCAACCCGCCCAGGTTCCTTTCCAAGTCACGAATACGTCTTCCTCCACCAGCAACCCGCCCAGGTTCCTTTCCAAGTCACGAATACGTCTTCCTCCACCAGCAACCCGCCCAGGTTCCTTTCCAAGTCACGAATACGTCTTCCTCCACCAGCAACCCGCCCAGGTTCCTTTCCAAGTCACGAATACGTCTTCCTCCACCAGCAACCCGCCCAGGTTCCTTTCTCGAGTCATTTTTCATTTTATGTTGTGCCCATTCTTGCTGGAAAATTACTTTTCGTCTTATTAGATAAAATAAACAAACAGGTTTTATGTAGTGAACGTTTTAACTTTCGACCATTTATTTTGAACGCTGGAGAGAAGGTAAACACAAATGTGTAGGTTACAGTATTGTTCATAGACTCAAAGAATGTTCAATACTAATTTATGATCATGATTTTTATTCAAAAAGGAATGCCTGCAAGCGTTCAGTATAAACTGTGTAATAGTTCTAAACAAATTATTCTGCCAGTAAGAAAATTATACAATTATATTAAATCGGTAGACTAATTTAAACGAAGTAACACTTTTCAACTTTGCCACAGATATAGACTTCAGTTATTTAAAATGTTTATTTTTCTAGTCAGTACGTCATCCTATATCCCACTCTCTCATGCGTGCGATGTCTGTTGGTTTGTTTGCAAACTTTCTCTCGGAATCCAATGGAAGACGTTTGCTTACATTTTGGGCTTAGGTGGTTTTTGACCTCAAAGATTGAGAAAACCTCAACCCCGCGAGAACAAACATTTTACTAAAAGACTCATTTGAAAATTTGAAAATCTTATCATTGGGCTTATCCTATACTCTAATATGAGTAAGGTTTGCTTGCTTGCTTGCGACATTGATCTCAAAAACGGCTTCAACGATTTCCTTCAAATGTTGGAAATAACTAATTTCTGGGAAAAAATAAGGTCTAGACAGGCCTCACCCCCAGGAAAAATCAAATAATGTAAAAAACTCAAATGAAAAGTTAAAAAAATTAACATTGGGCTTATGGAGTTTCAAATCAAACAAAAGAATTTGTAACAGCTGTTCATAATCAACCAGGGAACTGTCAAAGTAATACTCATGTTGTTTATGATTATTAACATGTGGTTTACTGAGAGCAGAGATTAAAAGATTTTAGCGAAGATTACATATATAGAGTAGTAAATAAATCAAAGGGACATTGAGCTATAAATAACAACTGGAGTAACCTTAAAAATGTAGAAAAGAGGCAAATGAGTTATACAAATCTGATTAATAGTAGGGGGAAGTGGTGAAATATACTACAAGTTATCTAAAAAACTGACGGACCTTCCCCCGAGCAAAGCTCGGCCCCCAGGTACTGGAGTTTTAAATAAAAACAAAATAGTCAAAACAGCAAATAAATAACCAGAGAAATATCAAATTATAACACTTACAAAAAGTGTTTTCTTGAAAACAATTTCTAGATACACTGAATAAAGAATGAACATAGAGCGGACGGATACAAATGAATGAAATGCATATAGAAGATTTATTTCAAAAGTCATAACTTTTACTTTATCTATCGCACATCTTTTACTTAAAAATCGAATAAAAAACCACCGAAAATGGCTCGGTTATTCCGGTACTGTACTGTTATAGTAGTAGTAGAAGTATAAAATATCAAATCAATAAATACCGTACAAAAATCATTGAGTTGTAAAACCATCCCCATGCAAGTCGAGCAGTGTCGACCAATTCAGCAGATCCCAACCCTTTCCTGATGCGATCCCGTCGCCACATTTATGCAGTGAATATTTCATGTTGACTTCGCTCCCAGGTCGCTCGCCCACGCACGTGGCTTTCTTTATCCAAAACATCAAATGGATGGAAATGAGATTTAAAATAAACAAAACAATTACTTTACATTATGTGGTTTTGTATTTAAGGCTATATTTGAAGTGTATAAAATATTCTGGAAATTCGCGGTAGAATGTCCAAAGTGTGGCAAAAATCTATTATAATAAAATTTCAAAAATCTAAAAAATCTTTAAAATTTCTTTGACGATTGGCTATTAAAAGTGTAATGTTTACTCAACGAAGATCAGGACTTGATTTAATACATTTGGATTTGGATTTTTTATTTTTATTTTATTAAAAAAATTGATTATTAAAACTGGTATAAACGTGATCAGCTGTAAACTGAAACCTCGGCCTGAACCCTAACGAAAACTTACAATGATCCCACATATGCACCACTGGAACCCATGCTAAGGCTCGAGGTCACTCAGTTCTGCCATCAGCCTTTTGGCCAACCAAGGTAAATAACCAACACCTTTTTAGAGACTAGAAAATAATATTTATTTCACAAGTATTATTTCTTAATCATTGACATCAAACAGTGTAGCAGTGTTCAACAAAATGTTCAAAATGGAAACCTTTAACTAAGTTTTCAGAGCATGTACAAAAAACAACAACATATTATGTGGTGGAAATCATAAGTGCCAATACAAGGCTGAGTGGGTAAATAAAATCAGTAAAGAAAAACATAATAACCCTTCATAAATTGATACTAAATGTAAAATGAGCAATTATCTTACAAATGGGGCAGAATGGTGAACAAGGTAGCCTAACGAATATAGGCCTATACGTAGAGGACAACAAAATTACAAAGTATCGTTTACAAAATATTTATAGGCATATTTATCTACGGCAGAAGGCCCTTGCTATTGAGCAAAAGATGGTAATATAAATAATAATGAAATTACAAGCCATCAAAATCTGCGATATCACGAGATTATATTAATACTTTAGCCACTCATGATTGGATCTTCACAGAAATTAAAACTGAAACTATCATATTTAAGTCGATCATTATTGCTTATGGATTTGTAGGTACAGAAAGTTCTATAAGCGTCCTTTTCGGTTGAGTTTCAAAAGTCGAAGAAAGGCCAGAGCCGAAACTCCCAACCGTGTCCGCCGAGATCGTCATGTCCGAGTTCGTCACATCCACGAAAATCAATGAGCCGTACTAATTAGGGTCGGCCATCTACCTGCCCCGCCGGGTATGTCATGCCTCCTCCGCCCGAACGGGAACAACTTATCCTAGTCACAGATCACAAGAGAACGGTCAAATACCGTTCTGAATCTTTACGCTCAGAGTTTACTGATGTTGGTTCTTCATGTAGCTGAAAATTACAACTAGCCTGTACATTTCGCCGAGCAATATTAAAAGTGTTAAATATAAGTTCAATTAAACTTTTATCCATGATAGGATTTGGTTGTTATATTTATTAAATTCTTAAATTGTAAGAATGTATTTAACATATTTTTAAGTAAGTAAATCCTTTTGTACTAAGGCTGTTTTTCGGACTCACGAACAAACATCAATCGGCCTAATTCATACTTTCAGTGCGATATGTAGTCGTATGACTTCAATTTTGTCATCAATTTTGTCACGAGTTAGTTTGTATAATTTTTAGCTACATGAAGAACCAACATCAGTAAATTTTGAGCGTAAAGATTCAGAACTGTATTTGACCGTTCTCTTGTGATCTGTGACTAGGATAAGTTGTTCCTGTTCGGGCGGAGGAGGCATGACATACCCGGCGGTGCAGGTAGACAGCCGACCCTAATTATAGTCCGCCGCAACCTAACGCTGGGCAGAGCCATCGGCCCGTAGGTAATCTGGTCTATTCAGTCCCCTCCTCGCCACCGGCCATAAATTATTGCCGCTTGGCTGAACGCGTGACTCACTAAGTGCACCGTACAGTAGGAATATGTAATATGTCTTATTTTTAGAAAATAAGGAAAACTAATGTTATATTTAGCATCGTGACAAAACCCTGATAAATTTGATATCAAACTTCACGAAAATCGGACAGTATTTAGGTCTACTTTGATTGTTTAACTTTTACACCTGTGACAGGGTCATGACCCGTTCTTAAACAATCAACATTATTAATTACTAGCTGGGAACCCCTAATTACTAGTACATATTTTTAAGGACTGCACGTAACTAAAAACGTTTAATTCAGACATTAATACAATGAAAAAATACAGGGTAGGCCTAATACCCTCAAAACTTAGTGAAGTTATAGATATATCGCTCGATAATACTTTTGAAGAGTGACTCACAGTTTGTCAAAACAAACAAACAAACGGCACGCGGCCGTGTCATCCCTGTAAAGATGGCGATTTCTATTTCTCAAAATCGGTGATTTGTTATTTGACTCATTTTACTCTTTTTAATTAATTCATTCAGCCTAGTATTTCAATATTGTCATTTATTTATTTTTTCGTGAGTTTATACTTCGTTATATTGTTTTTTATAATAATATTTCACATCTCAATCATATTATTGAAATTTGTTTAATCGTTGATTATTATTTCTCTGATATTATTTAATTGATTTGGTTTTGGCCTTTTTACAGCACCACCTATACATTTTACAGTTTAGTTGATTTATTAACTATGACTTATTTATTATTTTCGTATGTTTTAGCGAATTTCCCCTATAGGGAAGAAGCTATTACCGTAGTCGGCATGGTAAGACCTAGGCCTGGGACCATGATAACTTTTCGTTTTGAGGTCCCCAGACCCCAAAAACACCATTCGTTCGAAACTGTATATATATATATATATATATATATATATATATATATATATATATATATATGTGTCCGTGAGCACGATAACTCTCGTAAAAATTATCCGATTTTGATGAAATTTGGTATAAACGTGTAAAGCAACATTTATGACTTTAAGTTCGAAAACCAGCCAGATCGCTCTATCCGAAGGGGTATTTTGGGGGGGTTTTGTACCCCAAAAATGGGTTTTTCGAATTTTTTACGTATAATTTTGGAAATAGTCAAATTTTATTTTTTCCCATTGGATTCAGCTTAAAAAAACACACAATTTGGTATTTTGATCATTTCTCTACGTCAATTAGTTACCGAGATATTAAAAGTGCTAAACACAGTACGTTGTCTAATGTTATTCTTATGGAGGAAAATAAAAATTTTATATCTCGCTTATTTATGAACGTATACTAACGAAACTTGGTATACGGCTTCATCTGGTTGTGGACCATTGATATTTGCTCAAAAAAACAATTTTTTACCCAAGGCTCCCATAGCAGCAAACCTGCGTACTCAGCCCCATGTTATTCTTATGGAGAATAAGTAACGTGTTATCAGCCTTCATTATGAAAATAAATTAATGAAATTTGGTATGTAGCTTTACCTACATGAGTTATATTGATATTTGTATAAAACTCCATTTTTTGTGTTCCTTACTTCAGCAAACCTGCATACTCAGTTGCCATATTATTCTTATGGAGAATAATTAAAATGTCATAAATCGTTTATTTATGAATGTATATTGATGAAACTTGGTATGTGGCTTTATTTGGTATTAAGATACATATATATGCACTGGAAATTCGCTGAGTACGCAGGTTTGCTGCTACGGGGGTATTTTAGTTTGTGTAAAAGCTTCTCTACAGTCTTAAAGTTAGTTTACACATAAAAGTACTAAGTCCCCGTAAAAATAAAAAAATACAAAAAAAGATTTTAAACACGCCTAGATATTTGTAAATGTTTCGAATATTTAGCCAGTCCACAGCCTGGAAAAGTGTGATGGAAATCATAGATAAAACAACTGGTTTAATTAAATAGGCAAAGTAAACATATACAAACGAATAATTATGTTCCAAAAATTAACAATTAAGTTATTTCTTTATGATCGGGTCACAAGCTAGACTTGGATGTAATAAATAAATTGTCATCTTGCCTTAAAAAAACGGGTCATGAGCCTGACATAGGTGTAAAAGTTAAATTTCTACTAGCATATTGGCATAATCAAAGTAGATCTAAAAACTGTCCGAATTTCGTGAAGTTTGATATCAAATTTATCGGGGTTTTGTCACGATGCTAAATATAACATTCGTTTTCCTTATTTTCTAAAAATAAGACATATTACATATTCCTACTGTACTGTGCACTTAGTGAGTCACGCGTTCAGCCAAGCGGCAATAATTTATGGCCGGTGGCGAGGAGGGGACTGAATAGACCAGATTACCTACGGGCCGATGGCTCTGCCCAGCGTTAGGTTGCGGCGGACTATAGTACGGCTCATTGATTTTCATAGATGTGACGAACTCGGACATGACGATCTCGGTGGTGACCCTCCCAACGACGAGAGCCGTGACGTCACAGTCCAGCTGCGTCGATCAGACCCAGACAGCGGCACTTTAGCAGGTTGGCCACCCCGCAAAATTGAAAAACTCCACAAAAAAGAGTTAGCATGTATTAAAAGAAACACTGAGTCGTTTACCAGCGGCTCAAAACGTCCATTACATTTTCCACAGAATACGGAAAAAACAATTATCTTCCCTCACCACAAATCTACCGTGTTTAACCAACATTGTCAGTCCTAATATTATTACATGGTTGGTTGCAAATTTATTAATTAAAACCAGGTTTACGTTCCTTTTCGGTCCAAAGAGTTGTAATTAATTCTGTCACCTCTTAATACCGTCATAAGAGGTGGCAGAATTGGTTATAACACTTTGGTCGGAAAAGATACGTAAACCTAGTTTAAAATATCTAAAAAAAGTTGTTAAATGTAAATAAGTGTTTGTATTTTACACTTTTATTTTTAAATCCCAAGTTGTTTCATTAAAAAAAAATGTTTTATTCAACGTTTTAATTGTTTTTATTAATTAAAATGTTTATTTAAAAAGAAATTATGTTGAATTATATAGAAATAGAAATTCTGACTACATCATTTTAGAATGCGTTAAAATTATGAAATATGACTATTTATAAATGGTGTTGACTATTGGAAATAAATAAATACTATTATACAAAGATTTTATTGGGCCAATCAACAATAAAAAATGGTTACAGGCTACGTCAGAAAATCACTATAATAGCAAACCATTCACAATAAAGATTATCTTAAAATTAAAACTATCATAAAATAAAACCATGCATGGTGCAAACCATGCCGCAAAGGAAAACATTTTTCGGGTTTCTCATGCAGCAAATAACTAAAATGAGGCCTACTACTCAACAATCCATTAACAAAGGACACAAATATAAATACATACACCCGTAGCAGCAAACCTGCGTACTCAGTGAATTTCCAATGCATATATACGTATCTTAATACCATATAAAGCCACATACCAAGTTTCATGAATATACATTCATAAATAAACAATTTATGACATTTTAATAATTCTCCATAAGAATAACATGGCGGCTGAGTAAGCAGGTTTCCTGAAACAAGGAACAAAAAATATGATTTTTTATACAAATATCAAAATAAGACAAATAGGTAAAGCTACATCCCAAGTTTTATTAATTTATGTTCATAGTTAACGGAGATAACATTTTACTTATCCTCCATAAGAATAACATGGGGGCTGAGTACGCAGGTTTGCTGCTACGGGAACTAACGGCAAAAATTCGCTTTTTATGAAAATATCAATAGACTACATCGATATGAAGCAATATACCAATTATCTTCAGGGTAAGTTGATAAATAAGAGAGATATACAATTTGTCTTTTTCTCCATAAGAGTAACATTGGACTACGTACTGTGTTTAGCACTTTCAATATCTCTGTAACGAATTCATGTAGAGCAATGATCAAAACACCAAATAGTTTTTTAAACTGAATTCAACTGGTAAAAAGTAAAAATTGATTTACTAAAGTATTGTATGTAAAAAACAAACAAAAAAAGTTTTTGGGGTACAACCCCCCCCAAAAAAAAATACCCCTTGGAAGGAACGATCTGGCTGGTTTTCGAACTTAGACATAAATGTTGCTTTTCGTATTTTTACCAAATTTCAATTAAATCGGAGTCTTTTTACGACAGTTATCGTACCCACGGACACATATATTTATATACAGGTTTGAACGGATGGTGTTTTTAGCATCTGGGGACCTCAAAACGAAAAGTTATCATGGTTCCGGGCCTAGGTCTTACCATGCTGACTACGGTAATAGCTTCTTCCCTGTAGGAGAAATTCGCTAAAACAAACACATGTCAAACTAAGCGAATGCAGACTTACACTAACTTCTAAAAAAGCTAGCTGCCAAACAAAGGGGCAAGGGGAAAGTCACTCCTACCAGGTCCACACAAGTTTTAATGTCATAGACAAGCAAGAACGTATCATTGAACATACTGGTGTATAACAATCAGCCGTGACGAATTATAATGATAAAAAACTGTATCAGGAAACGGACAAATACTTTCTCCCTGTTAGTAAAAAAACCTTGCTTGACCTGCAGGCCTTAACTTATGGCCACCGCCATTTTTCTCAGGCCAGTAGGCAATATGTCATACATCTTTTGAAACCCTCCCAATCTTATTATAGTGATCCGGATTACGCCTTCAGGTGGCTTACAGTAGTATTTTTTGTCACGGTGAGAATTCCAGAGTCTTTTTATGTAACATCTCTCCCCATGGCCACCATGAGTTCTCCAATTCACTGGTTCGTGGTTTTAATAACACACTAATAATAATCACGTCAATTTTTGTAATCAGTGATCCAAACAAAAAACATAACCTACGAAATACTTTACTGTTTTTCAAGTATTTTTCTTATATTTATCGATATATGAAAACGAAAGTCCTAAGGTGTTGAGTAAACTTCTCCAACTTCCGGGTATGCTGGAAATTTGAAATTGAAATTGAAATTTGATACAGTCATTTTAGGCCTGAAATAGTAAAAATTAAAACAAGTTTGATTCTGATGTTACCATAGGGCTCCACCTCATGGGTCGTCAAAATTGCAATGTCATTCTTATTGACAGTAATTTTATTTTGCCAAAAAATTAAATAAACATTACTAATTCAAAATAGTTTATTAGGTTACCCACCGAGTGCAGCACACAAAGCGTTGTATTCCATCGTGAAACCGGGCGCTATGGCGGCTTGTACTGAATTATTTATCTATAATTGCAAAATCAAAAGCCTGTACTGTTATTAACTATCCCCTTGATAAAATTATTCACGATTTTCTTCAAGGTAGATTTTTACTTATATACCCAAATGCAGGACTGTACATTATATAAAAATACTTTGTACTAAGACCCCTTGTTCATTATAAAGTCTACATATTGACATTTACTACTTTAACCTCCGATTTTCATTCGTTTTTAATGCTCTTTTTAACCCAAGTACCTAGAGGACGAGCTTTGCTCGGGGAAGACGTCAGTTTGTTTAGATGACTTGGAGTAATATTTCACCGCTTTCCCCAACTGGTTATCAGATTTGTATAATTCACTTGTCTCTTTTCTGAATTTGTAAGGTCCCTCCAGTTGTTATTTATAGCTCAATGTCCCTTTGATTTATTTTACTACTCTATATATGTAATCTTCACTCAAATCTTTTAATCTGCTCTCAGGAAACCACATGTTAATAATTATGAAGAACATGAGTATTACTTTGACAGTTCCCTGGTTGATTATGAACAGCTGTTGCAATTCTTTTGTTTTGATTTTAAACTCCATAAGCCCAATGTTAATTTGTTAACTTTACATTTTCATTATTTTACATAATTTGAACTTTCCTGGGGATGAGACCTGTCTAGAACTTATTTTTATCCTAGACATTAGTTATTTTAACATTGGAAGGAAATCGTTGGTGCCGTTTTCCGAACCGTTTTTCAGAGTTTGTACGGACGTAAGCAAGCAAACCTCATCATATTAGAGTACAGAAAATGTGAAATTGTGTCGCACATTCGCTTTTACTGTAAATTTCACAGAAGGGTGATTTCTTGGAGTGAACCATTTATATTTCAACTCACCTCATTCAAACCGCCTTTTAGCGAATTTCCCCTATAGGGAAGAAGCTATTACCGTAGGTGGCATGGTAAGACTTAAGCCCGAGACCATGATAACTTTTCGTTTTGAGGTCCCCAGATGCCAAAAACACTATTCGTTCAAATTTATATATATATGTATATATATATATATATAAATGTGTGTTTGTGTGTGTGTGTGTGTGTGTGTGTGTGTGTGTGTGTGTCCGTTACCGCGATAACTTTTGAAAGAAACACCCGATTTTGATTAAATTTGGCACAAATGTGGAGAGTAGCATTTATGAGTTTAAGTTCGAAAACCAGATCGATCGCACTATGGGAAGGGGGTTTTATGGGGGTTTACAATTTTCCAAAAATCGGTTTTTTGCAAATTTGACCCCAAAATGTTAAAAACACTCAATTTTGATTATAGCCATTTTATAGAGCTTAAAAAAATAAATAATTTGGTATTTTGAATCATTAACCTAGATTAAGTGGTTGCGGAGAAAATCCAAAAAAACTTGTCCCATGTTAATCTTATGGGAAAAAGGTTTTTAGATTTTTCTCAGATAGTTTTACTAAAAACTTCATATTTCTGTTTATTAATGTATTTAGCTCAACAAAACAAATATTTTGGTGTTTTAATCGTTGTTCTACGTCCAACCGTTGCAGAGATATTCAAAGTGCTAAACACAGTACGTTGTCCAGTGTTATCCTTATGGAGAATAAATAAAATTCTATATCTCAATTATTTTTTAATGTATATTGATGAAACTTGGTGTGTGGCTTCAACTAGTTTTGGTATATTGATATTAGCACAAAAAACAAGTTTTTTGTTGATAGTCCCCGTAGCAGCAAACCTGCATACTCGGCCCCCATGTTATTCATATGGAGAATAAGTAAAGATGTATATCTCCCTTAATTATGAACCAAAATTAATAAAACTTGGTTTATAGCTTCACCTGGTTCAGTTATATTTATAATTGCAAGAAAAATATTACTTATCTTCCTCGTTGCAGCAAACCTGCGTCCTCAACCCTAATGTTATTCTTATGGAGAATAAATAAAATGCTATATATCACTTATTTATGGATGTATTTTTGTGAAACTTAATAAATAGCTCTATGAAGTAGTGAGTCATATATATATGCATTGGAAATTTGCTGAGTACGCAGGTTTGCTGCGACGGGGGTATTGTTATATAACTGATCTACAACCAGAACGTAAACAGAATTCTAATCAAATTGCCCCAGAAATGGCCGTGACAGCGGAGTATCTAGAGTGGGTTGCAAAAGGTCGCCGGGATGAATATATTCCCAAAAGTATGGGAATATGGAAGGATCAAGCCCACTCTGTATGCGTGGGTTTCTCAAAGCCCTGGAGATTTTCCTGGATAAGCGTCCAGATTTATATAAATCCATGTGTAAATTATAAGGCACTTAGATGTTTGAAGAGCCTTTAACACGGAGTTGAAATTGTTAAGGTAATGTGCGTTAAGTTGTTACTTTAATTCCGCTTTGTAATCTAAATTTAAGCGGATTTATTTTTAACTCACCTAATACCAGTTAAGTATAAGTAAATGTGAGTATTTGAATAGTATTTGCCCGGTTATTTAAAACCATACAAATCTAAAATATGTAATTTTAAATTTCCCTAAGCATTATTCTTGATTAAAAACAGTAAAAATAAGAAGCATTCCCTTTCAGAATAATTTCCAATATCCTATTTATATATTTTTTCTTAAACCACATTGCTTTTCTTTGTCAAAATAACTGTAAACATCTTTTCAATTAAAAGTTGTGTAATTTAATATTCTAATCCGTCTTCAACTTGAAGTTTCTGACGTGGGAAGCTCAAGCATTATGCATTAAATGCAGCCAGGCGGTGCACATTCTGGTAACCAACTTGTTCTCCTTCTTACGGTTACCTCGAAATCTTCTTCGTCGCTGTCCGTAGCTTTATTATACTAGGGACCATGAGAGTTTGCCGTTGGCAGCCGACCAATAGAGCAGCTGCGAGCAGTTGCCGAATTTCACTAGCCTCACACTCGTCCTTGGCACCCTGCTAAAAGCCGTTCGAGGCTACGAAGCCCTGTCTAGTAAGGGGTGTAACTACGGAGGACGGTGATCTTATTAAACATTTTACTCTTGCCGCCCTGTTCCATAAACACATTATTTACAAAAACGTTTGTAATTGGTAAATTGGGAGCGTTCTTGAAAAAAGAAATAGGCCTATAATGTTAATAATGAACCGATTTACTAGTAAATTATGTAAAATTTTGTTTTAGGTGGTACATACGAATGTGTAAACATTAAATCAAATCATTCTGTAATTTTTAACAAAATTCTTGCTGCATAAATATTTTTACTAAACGCAGTAAGTGACCTGTTTTAATCTAAATAATTGTAAGCGGACAAAACATATTTGTTAACTAATTAAGCTTAGAGTTTAGTCAGTGCAAATTTACAAAATAAAATAACAAATGTTTAGTTTTCTGTCTGTCTGTAAGAGTTGTTAAATTCAAACTATATTACTCCTAAGTATCTGTTTACAGCAATGAAATTTCATACAATGTTAAAGTTGTCAAATTAATGTTTTACAAGAAATATTGACAAATATTTAATTTATTTTCAAAATGAATATTTAACGTATTTTCAAAATGGCAGCCGTAGAAATTTCTTACATTTTATGTTATTTTTATTTGTTAAACACTTTGTATACTCTGTATAACACAATTTTAATACATAATGCATGATTTTCTTACCTTAAAACCAGAAATCCCCGCTTGTGATCGCATGATGAGGTCACAAATTATATGAACACTTTATATTAGCAATTAAAAACAAAATATACATACTAACTTTCAAGAATACACACTATATACATATATTTACACATTGTATCAAACGTACGTGAAAATCTAATCATCATTACCACCCAGAACTGTTGCCAAAACTTCATCATCGTCATTGTCATTGTCAATTTCACTTTCGGACCCATCGCTATCAGTTTCACTATCCTCAGCTAAATTCACGATTATTCTTTCCACCGTGACTGATCTGCTACACTCTTTGGCAAAATCATCTTCCTGGAGCTTTTTGGCATGACGAACTCTGGAAACCCAGTCTTCTTTAGTGACGTTGTCCAGTGCATTATTCACAAGAACTTCGACATCAGAGAGCTTGAAGGTTTTGTTGTTTGCTGCCACTTCACCTTTAACTTTTGCCCAAATGAGTTCGATGGGGTTATATTGGCAGTGATAAGGAGGTAGCCGTATTACTGTGTGCCCCATTTCGTTCGCTAACAAATCAAGTTCATATGTTTTCTGTTGAGTTTTAAACGGCATAACTTTTAAAAGTAGTTCAGGTTTTGTTTCACAACAACTAAAGTTAATGCCTTTTTTCCTCAACCATTCTTGAATGTCACCTTTATTCCATGAGGTAGATGGTATTTTATCAGCAAGGACAGAATGGTAAGGCGCGTTGTCCATTACGATTACCGATCCTTCTTCCAATAACTTCAAAAAGTCAACGAACCACTCCCTAAATGTTGTTGAGTTCATTTCGTCGTGGTAATCCTGGCTAGATGTTTTTGACCTGAATACCCATTTGCAATCCTGCACAAAGCCATGGCTGGCCGAACCGACGTGACAGATAATCAGTCTCTTTCCTTTGCCGAGAGGCACTTTCAGTCCTCCAGATTCTGTAGAATCTTGCCATATATACTTTTTGCTGTGGTGTTCATTCACCCACGTCTCATCTAGGTAGTACATCGGCCGGGTGTCACCAGATTCTCTTAATTCGTGTATGATTCATAAAACCTAATGCAGGCAGCAACTATATCATTTCTCTCTAAAAGAAACTTCCTTCCGTCATTGGTTTTTTTGTATTTAAATCCAATTTTTTTCAACAAGCGTTTTGTCGATGTTACCGACCCTCCGTAATTCAACTTCTCTTGTAAGTCTCTGGTTACTTTTTTAGCTGTAGGAAATTCTCCACGGTCATAATAGGAGAACACTATTCGTCGAAGAACATCTTTCTCAAAGTCGTCTAATCCTGTGATTTTGGAGTTGCGTTTTCTAGTCTTGCCCGGAGTTGAAAATATTACCTCCGAAGATCCTTCGCTTGTTTTTGCCTCTTTGCAAATGTTGCGTACGGTTTTCTCACTAACATCACAGGCTTGAGCACACAGTTTAGCTGTTTGATTAAAATTTAAAGTTTCTCGGAAAGAAGGAAACGACATTTTTTTAAAAAGGTTGTACACAGAAAATATCATTCTTCGTTCACCGCTGTGAAGGGTTTTACCTTTTTTAGTACTGGAGGATAGTCTGTTACCACTAACACCTTCCATGTTAAAACAATTTACTAAAAATTAGTAAACTAGCAATAATTGTTATCGTACTCCACAAATGTAAAACGAGAACACGCACAAGCACTCACTGGTCGTCTCTTAACACAACTAAAATATTACATTCACTGGTCAACTCAAACGCTTCCAAACACTGACTGATCTCAGAGCTCTTGCTATTTGGAGTGATACACTTCCTTGTTTCCACGAATCATCCATGAAGGGGGAAGGGTACAATAGTGTGACGTCTGAACACCTGACTTATAAATTTCCATATTCCACAATGAGGTGGGTGACCTGTGCGACATAGTACTGGCGAAGTATTTTGTCAAACACAGAATGGCAGTATGATTTATGATGGCAGTAACCAATACTTTTGCTGTTATACATAAATTTAGTATATTATTTGTTTATAGTAAACAAGATGCAAACGTCACAGTTGTTTGTATGGAACGTTTCACGCCTACAGTTTATGTAGAAACCTAACAGGCTAGGTATTTGCAACACATTTATATAATGAAATACACTTTAAATCTGTTATGAATTATTATGTATTACTCTTTAATACATCCAGGCAATCATTCAGCTTAACAATTTTTGTGTGGTATATACTTATTATACCGATGTATAGAGAAAGGCTGGGTGTATTTTATATATAACTGTCACGGCTCCGCCCGTGAAAAAATAGCACTCGCTGCGCTCGGTCGCCTTAGTTAAATAACAGTTAAAATTTACAAAATTGATTACAATTGATCAATATACGGATCGGGTTTTTCGTCTAACCTTTGCGCAAAATGGAAAGTAAAATAAATATAATTATTATGAACTATACATAACAGTATCCAAAAACCATGGAAGCTTTTTATTAACTACAGCTATCTCAGGAAGTAAAGCACGTACGAATAAGCAATTTTTTTTAAAAGTTTCGCATTCTTCTCTACTTTTTAATACAAATAACTACTTCACCGCAGTTGTGGTATTGCCTTCGAGTGTAGAGATTAAATAATTTCAAGTGCGTTAGGTCAGTCGCATTGAGTTAGAAGTGGGAGGATAACGTGACAACATCGCACAACGGCGATTGGCGTGTCCAAGGTCACGGCGTACACAAGCCCCTCCCTCAACGGTATTCTCTCGTGGCCCCAGGTATAGTGAATTTCCTTTGGAAAGTGAACTATTAGCATGATCCGCACGGTGAAACTTAAGCCCGGGACCATCAAAGAAGTTCCTAACGTGACCCCCTGAACACGTTTTGGGGGGTCGTTCAAAATTATATATATATATATATATTTATATATATATATATATATATATATATATATATATGTATACATATATATGTGTTTGCACTCTAGCGGTCGCATTTTTTGTCCGATTTACTTCAAATTTGGTAGGGACGTTCCTTTCTGTAATTAGTTGGACAAGTTCGTTGGGAAAAACAATCGGTAAACTCTAAACCCTTTTTTTGGGGATTAATCTTTCAAATTTTGAGTTTTTGGGCCCAAAAAGGGTCATAAAAGCCCCAGATGTAAAATCAATGCATGTAAAAAGATGGAAATTAGAGAGGCGAAAGTTTTAAGCCCTCTCTCGTCATTCTAGCATAAATATTTACCGAGTTATTAAAGAAAATGTGTATCAACTAAACACAGTATGTTGTCTTATGGGGGTTTTACACTAGAAAAGCCTGTTATTCCTTTGTTAGAGTACTTTTATCATCCCCAGCAACCTCACGCCTACTTTCAAGCCTGTGTGGACCTTCTCCTAACCTCATAATGCGCAAAATTGTATTCCCAGCTTTGCAGGTAAATTAAACCAGGAGCATCAGAACAGCCAGAAAATCAATGTTTTCAGATTTCCAAAAAAATTAGAATACATGTTTGTTTTTACACATATTTTGAGTTTTAAAAGTTTTTTTGTGGAAATTCACTTCCCTCACGTCAGCGTGCTGCGTGCGAACTCGTTTATATATATATATATATATATATTTTAAACCTCAACTGCCCATCACCATAGGCTATTGATCTGTGCGGTGAACTAAAGACAGCGAGGTACCGTAACAGCACTAGTCACATGGGCAAGCCAGAGGTGACCGCTCATGATCCTACAGGAGGCGGCCGGGACCGGGATCGAACGTCTGACTTGCTAGTCAGGCACCTCTGAGCTACCGCGTCCGGTGTAAAGTAACTAAAATACAAGTTAGACCCGGGTCCAACAAGTTCGGTTGCGAACAAGATAATTTTTGCAAGGGACAAAAAAGTGGCTTGCCTATATTTTTTTAAAATAAGGCAAATAAAATGTAGCTTTAAAAGTTTCAAAGAATTTAGAACAATCAAAATGTGTATTCGAGATGTAATTTTTCTGATATATAGCAATTAACGATTTTTACTAACTGATTGAATTTTTTATCACATGCTGGTTAAGGTATTCGTGTATTGTTGAAATCTGTTCAATCGGTAAAAATATATTTTGAAACACAGCATTTAGATTGAGTCCAACGACACAGCTGTAGGGTGATTGATGTAAAGTAGAGCCCGTTAAAAGTTAAAAGAGATAGTTAGCCAGTAAGAATGCAACTAAATCTATTTTATAAAAACGAGTTCGCACGCAGCACGCTGACGTGAGGGAACTGAATTTCCACATAAAAACTTGTAAAACTCAAAATAAGTGTAAAACAAAACATTTATCCAATTTTTATTGAAATCTGAAAACATTGATTTTTTGGCTGTTCTGATACTCCTGGTTTCATTTACTTGTAAAGCTGGGAATACAATTTTGCGCATTATAAGGTTAGGAGAAGGTCCAGACAGGCTTGAAAGTAGGCGTGAGGTTGCTGGGGACGATAAAAGTACTCTAACAAAGGAGTAATAGGCTTTTCTAGTGTAAAACCCCCATAAGACAACGTACTGTGTTTAGTCGATACACATTTTCTTGAATAACTCGATAAATATTTATGCTAGAATTATGAGAGAGGGCTTAAAACTTTCGCCTCTCTAATTCCCATCTTTTTATATGCATTGATTTTACATCTGGGGCTTTTATGACCCTTTTTGGGCCCAAAAACTCGAAATTTTAAAGATTAATCCCCCAAAAAAGGGGTTTAGTTTTCCGGTTGTTTTGCCCAACGAACTTGTCCAACTGATTACAGAAAGGAACGTCCCTACCAAATTTGAAGTAAATCGGAAAAAAATGCGACCGCTAGAGTGCAAACACACATATATATATATATATCAATATATATATAAATACATATATATATAAAATTTTGACGACCCCCCCAAAACGTGTTCAGGGGGTCACGTTAGGAACTTCTACGGTGGTCCCGGGCTTAAGTTTCATCGTGCGGGTCATGCTAATAGTTCACTTTCCAAAGGAAATTCACTAATAATATATTAGATAAAAGTTAACAACAAAAATGCTTAGCACATTTGTTAGTATGTGTTTGTAAAATTGTTTTTATAATATTTTAACGTAGTTCCGGAATCACTTATTGATTTTTTTGACGAAGCTTATTTGACTGGATTAAAGGATGCCCTGGATCCGACGATAATGGGGCAGGGAATTCCTCAATCCTTTTCACCTCAGTGGTTTTATCATTAAATAATTCACAAACAATAAATCTTATTTTCTCAATATATAATGTCTTAAAATACAAAATAAATAGATTTTTATATATGTTTTTAACTTCAATGACACTTATTCGTTCCCAGTTTATTTGTTTCATCGTAGTTTTATAATGTATCTTAATGTTGAATTAGCTTAGATTTGGCATATCCACATTTAAAACTTTTTAAACAGCAAATCAGGAATCAGTATTGGATATTGAATTGGATATTAGTATTGAATCAGGACTCAGTAAAAATTGTTAAAAGTACTGTTACACGCTTTTACTTTCTCCCCCTATACATAGTATATGGAGAAAGTATTGTTTTCGTTAACATTTTTGAATTTGAGTTGTTAGTGGAAATATTCGTTTTGGTGCTCCCTGAACCCAAAAAAGTGATTTTTACGTGATGTCTGTGTGTCTGTCTGTCTGTCTGTCTGTATGGATGTGTACAGAGCTACAGCCCTAACCAATGGTCCGATTTTTATTAAATTTGCTATGTAGGTACTAATCCACGATATCTCCAGGTGTTTTTTTCATTTTTTGAATTTTGTATTTTTAAGGGTAATTATCCCCCAAAAACAGCCAAAAAACATGAAAAATCAAGATTTCCCATAAACAGCTGTAACGATTTGGATTAAACTTTAGTCGTTTGTAGAACTTTAGTTTTCCAACAAAAATGACACCACCCGCATTTCTGTAAAAATTTGGGTTCAGAAATTACAAGACTTAAAATATCAAAAATTCAGTTTTTAGGATTTTTCATAAAAAAAACATAAATACAAAAATTATTACTATTCACCATCAAAAATAGCTAAAAAACTAAATAATTTAGTGTTTTTAATTACTATTCTACGATTACTGGTTGCGGAGAACATTTAAATTTTCATTTAGCGATAACACAGTACGTTGTTCAATGTTATTCTTAAGGGAATACAAAAATTACTATTTCCCTCTTATTTATTGATCAATTTCGTTCAAACTTGATATGCTTGTCAAGTTAGCATTGACCAACAGAGAAAATTCTAAATATGTTGTCCCTTAATAACCCTGAGGGGGGGAATAGGGGGCTTTTCCCCTCTTAAAACCACGTGTGTAGCGATGGATTCTGTAGCGCCTCCTAAACAGGTATTTGGGTGGATATTTTTGATAATAACTTGTTCACAAGATTTTCCGTACATTCGACATTGCTTTGTATTCTATATTTAGTAAATAAAAAGTAATTTATTCATCAAAGTTGGGCTAAAAGGGAGAAAGTATGTGTCAGTTTCCTGATACCGTTTATTACGTGATGTCTGTGTGTCTGTCTGTCTGTGTGGACGTGTACAGAGCTAGAGGCGACACCAGTGGACCGATTTTGATGACATTTGGTATGAATGAACTAATCCACGATATCGCCAGGCATTTTTTAATTTTTTTGAATTTTTGATTTTTAAGGGTAATTATCCCCTCAAAACCGTTAAAAACGTGAAAAATCCAAATTTCTCAAAAACGGCTCTAACGAGTTTAATTAAACTTGAGTAGTTTGTAGAGCTCGGGGTTTCCAACAAAATGACACCACCTGCACTTCTGAAAAAATTCGGGTACAGAAATTAGAGGACTTAAAACATCAAAAATTTATTTTTTTTATTTTTCATAACAAACCATAAATGTTAAAACAGTTTAATTAGAGGACTTAAATCATCAAAAATTTATTTTTTATTTTTCATAACAAATCATAAATGTTAAAACAGATTACTTATCACCATTAAAAAGAGCATAAAAACTAAATAATTCAGTAAATTGAATTATTATTATACAATTACTGGTTGCGGAGAAAATTGAAATTGTCATTTAGCGATAAAGGCAGTACGTTGTCCAATGTCATTATGGGGAATACAAAAATTTCCATTTCTCTCTTTTTCCTGATCAATTTCATTAAAAACTGATATCCAGGGCAAGTTAGCATTGACCAATAGAGGATATTTGAACTACGTTGCCCCTTAACCCTGGGGTGAGGAGGGGGCATTTCACCTCTTAAAACCCCTGTACGTAGCAGAGGATTCTGCAGTGTCTCCAAAAGTAGGATTTGGGTGGACAGTTAGAAAAACAATTTGTTTGAAGTTTTTCTGTACATTCTACCGTACTTTATATTCAATACATAGTAAATTAATAATAATTTATTCATTAAAATGGGCTAAAAGGGAGAAAGTATGATTCAGTTTCTTGATACCGTTTATTTTAACACTAAATTGTTGAAATGTGCTTACCTCTGTTTTCCAATAGGGATACATGTCCAACATTTTTAAGTAAATAGAAAATTATATAGCTTAGTTATCAAATAGCGACACAAAAAATGTCTGTTGTGATTGAAGAGCTAATTCTAAAAGCTATGATTTGCTTCGCAAAAAAATACCACAAGGTAATCGAGATTTTGCTGATGTCAAGACCTAAAAAATGGCTTGTAAAAAAGTATAAATTACCGACCCTTCTTAATTATTATTTTTTTCTAACGCACATGAGTGACGTAAGGTTTGTCTTTCCCCTTCAAGTACATGGTAAAGTTCCTTATTTAATTTTCAAGTATCTGGGGGCCGAGCTTTTCTTGGGGAAGGCCAGTAAGTTTGTTTAGATGACTTGGAGTAATATCTCTCCACTTCCCCCTACTGATAATCAGATTTGTATAACTCATTTGCCTCTTTTCTACATTTTTAAGGTCACTCCAGTTGGTATTTATAGCTCAATGTCCCTTTGATTTATTTTACTACTCTATCATATATAGAGTAATCTTCACTCAAATATTTTACTCTCTAGTCTCAGGAAACCACATGTCAATAATCATAAACAACATGAGTATTACTTTGACAGTTCCCTGGTTGATTATGAACAGCTGTTACAATTTTTTTGTTTTGATTTGAAACTCCATTAACCCAATGTTATTTGTTTAGCTTTTCATTTTAATTTTTTTACATTATTTGAAGTAGTTAGGGCGGGCACCTTGGGTCCAACATTGGTCTTATGGAGAATAGAATAACATGGGGTCTTATGGAGAATAGATTAACATGGACTCTTATGGGGGAATAGAATAACATGTACTCTTATGGAAAATAGAATTGGGGTGTAATTGCTACCCTCTGCGGCTCTTTTGCTACCCTCTTTGGTTCTTCTGCTACCCTCTGTGACAACTATCTATTTCTTGCAGCCTTTATGGTTAATTATTTAACCCTCGTGTCCTTCTGTTGTAAACCATCTAGCCTTCTATGGTAATTATGTATCCCTCGTGTCCTTCTGTTGTAAACCATCTAGTATTCTGTGGTAATTATTTTACCCTCGTGTCCTTCTGTTGTTAATCATCTAGTATTCTGTGGTAATTATTTTACCCTCGTGTCCTTCTGCTGTTAATCATCTAGCCTTCTGTACATCTAACCTCCACAACCTTCACTCCCTTCTGCGTAAATAATCTCACTTCCTTCTGCGTATCTATCCACAACATTCGAAAGAAGTCTCTGTCAGCAAACTCGTTGTAACTAGTTAAAATACTGCTCTGTAATTGGTTATAATAAAAATGCATTCTATTGGTTGTAATTAGCGTTCTGTGCCCTGATTGGTCGAGACTTTTAGCGCTTTTTATTCTCAAGCGTTAACTTCACTCTGTCCCTTGCATTTGCACTGGTCAGAGGTCCATGCGCTACTCCGGTCGTTGATTTTGCACTTGGCAAATATAATTATTACATTTGATTATAATGATTTTAGTTTTCTTGTATTGTAGTAGTTTTAATTCTCATGTATTGTAGTAATCTTGCGTGCTTAATGACATGGCTAGAGTAGTGTTGTATTTAATTGTTTTACCTGACTAACATATCCTTACACCATTAATCTCACTCTCTAGTCTTGTTCTTTAATACAGTTAGTGTATTGTTTGCTACCTCTATTACTTTAAATTTCATCATAACTTGTAGCTCTGCTTTGACTTGTGTAGTTTGGGTGTTAGTGTTTTTTGACTTGTGTAGTTATACATACGTCCAGTGCTCTCCTACATACTATATACCTCTAAACATAGACTCTACTACCTCATTCTGCTTCAGTCGTCACACTGATCAGACGTGTTTTATGCTGCTTCTGCGTAATTGTTAAGTGTTCTCTTGCACAAATTATTATTGTCTTGTTGATTCTGCGCTATTAATTCAGTTATATTGGTGTGAACTTGACTCTGGCTGGTGTATTTGATCTCTTTAAACGTTAGAGTGTTGTGTATTACAGTTCAGATTGTTTTCAGTATTTCATTCTCTGTTAAAGGATGGAAGTTTCCAACATTAAAAAGAGCTCTCAAAGCCCAGTAAATTTAATTGGTACCTCTGAAACCTATGTTAGACACTTCAGGTTGTACGGGTTGGAAACTGTTTTCAAATTCACTAAACCGCCAAGAGGTATCTCTGAGTTTGATTGGATTCGTAAAGGTTTTAATCAAATTGTTGAAAAGGCTAAAGCCAACGCTGTACCCACTGATTATCTTGGGTTTAAAATGCAATCGATAAGTTTAAAAAGTGCTGAACCGGGGTACGTAGCTTTGAGACCTGTCTCTGAAGTTAGCGGTGATGTTCTCTGGGATATTTTTGGAGGCATAATTCAAAGTAACTCTGAATCTTTAACCTCTAGCGACACTTTTAGAATTGACGTTACGAGGGTAAATGTCCCCGTAGGTAAAGGGAGAGTACGTCCAGAGATGTACAACACGTTTGACGAGGAATGTAAAGCTAGGAAGGGAATTGTTGTAATTAATAATAAAGACAATTTATGTTTGGCTAGAGCACTGGTGGTAGGCAAGGCTTATGCAAAGAATGATCCTCAGATCTACGCTATACGAAAAGACAAGGGGAAAAGACAAACATTCAGAGCTAATAAACTCATAGCAAAGGCCCGTGTAGAAATGCCGGAGGAGGGCGCTGGCATCCCTGAGCTTGAAAAATTCCAGTCACATCTTAAAAAATACAGAATAACAGTCTACAGTTACGATAGAAAAGGCCGGGATATTTACTTTGAGGGAGGTAATGAAGACGCTAAATTTAAAATTAACTTGCTCTTTCACAACGGGCATTACAATGTAATTACAAACTTAACTGCTGCTTTCGTATGTTATTATTTCTGTGAAGCCTGTCATATTCCCTACAATAACAAGGGTGAGCATCGATGCTCTAACATCTGCCCGTCTTGCCATTCTATCTCTCCGCCCTGTAAACTTGAACACGGAGGCATCACATGCCGTCTTTGCAACCGCTTCTTCAAAAATGAGCGGTGTTTAATAGCCCATCAAGGGCAAGTATGTAAATCTATAAAGTTCTGCCGCGAATGTAACAAAATGATATATCCAAGAAAACGTAAGACAGCTCACGTATGCGGAGAAGTTTACTGTAACCCCTGCGAAGCGTTCAAAGACCCCGCGCATCAGTGTTTCATAAAGGTAGATAGGAAAATTCCGAAAGACCGAGATTTTCTTTTCATATTTTTTGACTTTGAAACGAGGCAGGATGAGTCTCTTCCCTCAGATCCTGATAAAAAATTGCATAAAGTTAACCTGTCCGTCTCGCAACAATACTGTTTTAAATGTGTTAATGAGGGTGAGTGTGAAACCTGTTCTGAGAGGCAAAGAGTCTTTGAAAAAGAACCAGTAAAACAATTCATGGACTATGTAATGGGAATTCGAAAGAAATTTAAAGATATTTGTGTGATTGCTCACAACGGGCAGGGTTTTGATTTTCAATTCATTCTACAGTACATCATGGAAGAAACTAAATTTACACCAAAAATAACTCCTCGGGGAACTAAAGCTATTTTGATTGAAGTAGCCAACGTAAGGTTTGTTGACTCACTTAGTTATTTTCCCATGGCCCTCGCTGCACTCCCTAAAGCTTTTGATCTGCCTCCCGAGAAAAAGAAAGGTTATTTCCCGCATCTTTTTAACACTGTGGCAAACCAAAATTATGTAGGCCCGATACCCGACAAAAAGTATTACTGCCCGGAATCAATGTTTGAGAAACCTCACGAAGCTTTCGAGATTTGGTACGACGAACGAGTCGCTGAAGATTACGTGTTTGATTTCAAAAAAGAAATCTTGGAGTATTGTATCTCTGACGTGGAAATCCTAGCCCAAGCGTGTATAAAATTTAGAGCCTTGCTTCTTGAACAATGTAACGTAGATCCTTTTCTCGAGGCCGTAACTATTGCTAGCGCCTGTAACTTAGCTTTTCGGCGTAACTTTCTAAAACCAAACACAATAGGTTTGATTCCTAAAAACGGTTACAGACTGACTGACAATCAGTCAGCCGTTGCTTTACAATGGTTAGCATGGGAGGAGGAGAAACGAGGGTTGAGGATTCAACACGCGGGCCGGGGTAAAGAAGTTAAAATTAATGGAATGAAAGTTGATGGGTTTGACGGGGAACGGATTTACGAGTTTCACGGGTGTTACTGGCACGGTTGCCCGAAATGTTATCAATACAGCAGAGAAGAACCTCTGCCGGAGGATCCTTCAGACAGCTTGCATCTCCGTTACGAGAGAACCAAGTCCAAAATGGCAAAATTTAATAACTATGAGGTTGTAGAGATGTGGGAATGTAAATTTAATAAATTGAAGAAAGATAATAAATTAAATCACTTGAACCAACTGTCCATTCTAAACACACTTCCACTCAATCCTAGAGATTCCTTTTTTGGAGGCAGGACAGGCAATACTAAAACATATCATAAATGTGAAGAGGGAGAAACGATACAGTATGTTGATGTTTGCTCCCTTTATCCGTTTGTGAATAAATATTGTAAGTATCCCGTGGGTCATCCTACTATTTATGTTGGAAATGAGTGCCGAGAGAGAGGTCTTGAAGTAGAGGGCTTGTTGAAATGTAAGATTCTACCTCCTTACAACTTGTATCACCCCGTACTCCCCGCTAAAATGAATAATAAATTAATGTTTGTGTTGTGTAGAACTTGCGGGGAGACTTTAAACCAAGGGGAATGTTTTCATGAGAGTGAGGAAAGAGCATTAGTTGGGACCTGGACTATGGATGAAATTAGGAAAGCTGTAGAAAAGGGCTATGTAATTTTGGACATGTATGAACTGTGGGAGTACGAGGTAGCCACTTATGAAAATGGAGGTTTGTTTACAGAATTCATTAACAAATTCTTGAAAGTAAAGCAGGAAGCCTCAGGCTATCCCGCTTGGTGTATGACAGAGGAGGATAAAGAAAAGTATGTTTATGATTTCTTTGAGCGTGAGGGTATTCAAATGGAGAAAGATAAAATTTGTAAAAACGGGGGACTTAGATCAGTAGCCAAATTAATGTTAAATTCATTCTGGGGCAAGTTTGGTCAGCGAGAAAACATGACAAAAACTTCAATCGTCAGAGACTCTAAAGAATTATTCAAGTTGGTAACTCAACCAGAAGTAAATGTAAAGTATGCTGAAGTAATAAACCAAGAAGTTTTGCTAGTTAACTGGCAGAATGTTGATGAAGCTAGTGAGGCTCTAAAAACTGTAAATGTTGTAATTGCAGCCTACACTACAGCTCACGCGAGACTTAAACTTTATGAACATCTAGATGCTTTGGGCGGTCAAGTCTTGTATTATGATACAGATTCGTGTATTTATTTATACCGTGGTGGGTTGTATAAGGTTCCTACGGGAGATTACCTCGGAGAAATGACAGATGAATTGGCAGATGAGTACGGCCCAGGCTCTTATATCGTAGAGTTTGTTTCTGGGGGACCAAAGACTTACGCTTACCTTGTCTGGTCAACCAAAAAGCAAAAGTTAGAATCAGTTTGTAAAATCAAGGGCCTAACATTAAACATGAAAACCTCCGAAACGCTAAACTTTGAAGCTCTAAAAAAGATGGTACTAAACGAAGCTGCTGAAATACTAGAAATTGAAGAGAATAGAATCAGGAGAACAAAGACACGAGAAGTCGTTACAGTAAGTGAAATTAAAAAGTTTAGAATTACAGGGCCCAAGAGAAAATTTAATGATGATCACGACACGTTGCCTTTCGGGTTTAAAAAACAAAAACTAATGGAACCATCACACGGGTACTAAGCGTATATACCTCGAAACATCAGCTCTGTTACCTCATTCTGTTCTGAGACACGGTACTGAACGGTTGTGTTTGTGCTGTTACACTCAGTTGTATATTGTTTTGTTATTTTCTTGTAGAATGTCTGCTGAACATAATACATCCGCTAACCAACAGGTTTTTCTTCAGCTTATACACAAAAAGAGGTTAAATGAAAATGTAAAATTTAATATTACACGCTCAGAGTTTAAGTTCTTACTTACAGGTTCAATAAATGCACGGGAATGGCCTTTGGTGTTTTCTGAGTTTATAGTAGATAAAATAACGGAGAACTCCTCATCAAACACCTACATCGGAGTATCAATAAAGCACACAGGTGCATCAGGAGACATACCTTACATGCCATTAGCTAATCTAACACCGACAGTTTTTGATGATCACTTTGAAGAAATGTTTTGTAACGTTGAGAAACTATCTGGGGTTTTAAATCTTGAAGTATCACTTGTCTATATTCCTAGTTGCTACCGTCGATAAAGACGACACTTTTCCCTACGGAGCAGTGTTACTTTTGTACATACTTCTTGTGACTAGTACAGTTACATCATTCTACTCTGAGTCACGGTACTGATCAGACGTGCTTCTGCGCTGTTTTTGTCTGTAAAAACGTAATTGTGACATGGCTGCTAAATACTATACATTTAATAACAAACCGGTATTGGTTCTGTTTGATAATGAAGTAAAGCCATGGTTTAAAGCTAAAGATGTAGCGTCTGCTCTTAAGCATGTTAATTGCTGTAGTGCAATTCAGAAACATGTAGATGACAATGATAAATTAACTGTTGGAAGTTTTTCTGAGGCCCAAAAACAGGGTGTTGGACCGATTGAGAAAACAACTGTTTTCATAAACGAAGCCGGATTATGTTCTTTAATGTTAAAGTCGGCTACACCCGAAGCAAGACTGTTAGTAAGAAGTCTGTTGCCGGAGAAGTTTTACCTTACTTACACAAATATGAAAGATGAAAGTTCACTTTAAATGTTAGTTTTAAAATCACAAGTTCTCACTGTATGAGTGTATGTGAGTGAATGAAGGTCACTGGCGTGGGTGACGAAAAACCCCGTAAACCTGAATGAGAAGACTTAGTAGATTGAGGAGTCTGGCCAACACCCAGACTGCTCTTTTGAACGGGTATGTGTGAATGTGTGATGAAGGATCTAGTAGATTGAGGCGTCTGGCTAACACCCAGACTACTCCTTCGAACGAGCCGGTGTGAATGTGTGATAAAGGATCTAGTAGATTGAGGCGCCTGGCCAACACCCAGGCTACTCCTTTGAACGAGCCGGTGTGAAAGAAGGACTTTGTACATTGAGAAGCCTTGCTAACGCACAGGCTACTCCTTGGAACAATCCGGTGGGACTTGTAAAAAAAAAAGTAAATAAATATAAAGCAAATAAAAAACTCTATCCTTTCGTTTGCTAAAAGGGAGAGGACTTTTATTTTGTACTGGGCGTCAACCAGGTAATCTGGATTGGCTCACGCACGAAATAAAGGTTGAACCTGGGTGCTCATGCACGAATGGTCTCAAACCCCATTCAAGCAAACATACACTTACCGAGGGTTTATCATAGAATGCCCGGAGATCTAGACGGTAGCTGTGGAGTCTCAATGGATCGAGGTTGGAAACACTGACCGCAGGAGAACATCTGACTTGGAAACATTTGACCGGAGATAGATAGATATTTGTCCCCGGTGGACAGTTTTCAGAGGACTTGGAGGTATTTTATAGCTTAAGGTTTCTATCAAAGAACAACATACCCCAGTAAACAGTTTTAGCGGACTCGGTATTATTTGACCGAGAAATTTAAAAGGTTTGGGCAAAGTTAAATGTAGCCCCGGTAAAACAGTTTTAGCGGACTCGGTATTGTTTGGCCGAGAAATTTAAAAGGTTTGGGCAAAGTTAAATGCAGCCACGGTAGAGTATTTTCAGTAAATTGTGACGATACGTTAGATTGTCAGAGTACCTCACGGTCCCCGGCAGACAGTTTTAACGAACCTGAACATATTCAACCGAGAAATTACACAATCAATCTGCATAACTACCCGGACTCAGACAAAAATAACCAACTTAGAGCGAAATGCTATATAATTTATGTCCTTCTAAACAATGCATTTTATGTTTGTTGTCTTTTAATAGGTGCCCATGGTGTATCATTTGTGGTCAACTCCCCAATGTTGGTGTTGGTTACAATATTTGACTTGTGAATGCAGTAAAATTATTTATTGATTCTGTTTGTTGGTATATCGTAACAGTGTTTTTCAAGCAACTAACTACAACAAAAAATACAACTCTGTATTTGTTTTAACTTTACAAAATACAATACCATAACCAGCCTCTTCTGCATTAGTTTTAATTCATAAACACTGGACTTGGCGTGTAGCCAGGTCCAACACTTAGAATCATGTTTACAAAACATGTCCCAACTACTTTCTACTTCAACTATAATGTTATCAAAGGGAGGCGTCTCGCCTCTCTTGGGTGTCGGTATAGCTTTTATTTTCTGCTAGTGTTTACAAGTATTTTCTAGCTACTGTAACAGAGGTTTCTAATGCCAAAAGTAATCAAAATTGAACAAACCTGCTAAAATAAGCATAAAGTTAAAAAGTTTCCTTGATGTATTACTTTACAGACCCTAACCATACTAAACAGCTAAAAAACTCCAAGTGTTGTTCTTTCAAACAGCTGAATACCAACCAGAAACTTGACATTTTAATTCAGAACCTTATTATACACCACTCGACATTCTAATGTAGAATTGCAATATTTGATTAATAAACGCAGTAAAATTATATATTTATTCTGTTTGCTGGTATATTGTAACAGTGTTTTCAAGCAACTAATTACAACAAAAACACACATATGAACTCTAAAGTGTTTAATCTCTGTATTTGTTTAACTTTACAAAATGCCATACCACCACCAGCACTTAGTGTCCAACACTTAGAATCTTTATCTGGTGTAATGTTATGAGCGTCTCGCCTCTCTTGGGTGTCGGTATAGCTTCTCTGTTAGTGTTTACAAGTATCTTCTTGTTACTGTAACATAGATTTCTAAACAGTTCAATGTATACTACAAATTAGTCCTACTATCATAAATTCCAAATATGCCTTAATGTATTAATTTACAGTAAAAGGTGACAAGAGTTGTTCGTTCATGCAGCTGAACACCAAACCAGAAACTTGACATTTTAATTCATAACCTACACAATAGCAAAAATTATCTACTCATGACGTTAAACCCTCAGTTACAACATACTAATGATCTAATAAAGGCAGAGACATGTCCCTAAATAACAACTAAAGATCAGATTGATGAACCCAACTGATATAAGACTAAACTACAACAACACCTGAACAATAATTACTTTAATTGTAGCAGCTACAACTCTGTAAATATACTCTCTGAAGGGGGGTGTATCGATACACTCCCCTTTAACTTCAGTACTTTCAACACCTTCATTGGTTTATATTCTCGTTGAAGACTCAGTCAAAGTATCATTTATTTTGTGTGACTTGTGTTTTCACTAGTTTGTCACTCATACAAGATTTCTTGTATGTTAGTTTCAATCACAAGTATTTGAAAACTGTAACTAAACTAAAGAGATTGCTCAAATCTTGGGTTATCAAGATACAAATTATGAAATCAGAGGTAATGTTAGAGAAAAACACCGCAAAAGTACGCCTGAAGTACTAGGCAAACCCCTCTTCCCCACCCCGCCCCAAGGGGGCTCCAAATCGGAGCCCCCTTTGAATTATCAATCTCATACGGTATACATCAATGAGCCAGGATTATATCAATTAATTTTAACACAGAGCTAGTTTTCTTGTGAGTGTTTGTTTAAAATGTGCAAGCATGACATTGGTATGATTTAAGAGTATCTGAGGTCTTGGATGATGTAATGGAAACAGAACCTGAAGTACTAGGCGAACCCCTCTTCCCCACCCCGTCCCAAGGGAGGTCCGTGCAGGACCCCCCTTTGAACTATCAATCAAACACAGTTTACATCAATGAATCTGGTTTGCATTCTCTTATTTTAACATTAAAAACAGAAGTTAAAACTTACAGCTCCCAACACCCACATGCTAGCCTCTACAGACTTAGGACTTATACCCAGTTCACATACTAATAAAAAGACAGAGCCTGATGAACTCAACTGCTTCTAAACAACAGCTAAAAATTCAACATATTTTAACAATAATTACTTTAATTGTAACAGCTACAACTCTGTAAAAAATAGCCAGAGAGTCATTTTAGCGAAGTTCCAGTACTTTCAACACCTTCATTGGTTTATATTCTTGTTGAAGAATCAGTCAAAGTATCATTTATTTTGTATTGGTTTGTAACCAGTTTTCTTGTATGCTTAATATTTTTCAATCACAAGTATTTGACAGTGATATTAATGGTAAAGGTGTAGATAAGGAAGACAAGTGTAAGGCTGTAAATATACTCTCTAAAGGGGGATGCCTCGAGGCATCCCCCTTTAACTTCCAATCAAACACAGTTTATATAAATTAATCTGGATTGTACTCTTTTAATTTAACATAACAAATAGATGCTAAAAATTTAAAATATTCTGGAAAGCTAGTAAAACAGAGCTACTCCTCTCTAGTTTTCTTGTATGTGAGTGTTTTTTAAATATGTTCAAGCATGTCAGAGGCATGATTTAAGAGTATCTGAGGTCTTGGATGATGTAGAGAAAACAACATAACAAATAGGAGCAAACAACCTGGAGACTAAAAATTTAACTCAGAAGCCAAAACTTTCAAACACCCTGAAAAACTAGTAATACAAAGCTTGTAGTCTATACAGTTGTGTAATGTTTCTTCTTTACAGAGTTAGCGTGGGTTAATAAGTACCAAACTGCATTTAAATTGCCCCAAAAACTCTCAAGATATTTAATTTTAAAGTATAGCTCCTTCAATTGTTTTGATACTACTTGCAGTACAGAGTTTAGGTTTTTGGAAGATGTAGCAGAGGTAAACAGGTACCTGTATGCCAAGTTTCATTCAAATCGGCCAAGCCGTTCTCAATATATATAATTTTGAAAATTTGCCCCTTCATTTTTCGAGATGCAACCCGCAACATTTTAGTTAAGATTTTTCATATAGGTAGCTACCCCTCTGAAGTGCCTACACTACGTAGTAGGCAGTTTTCTGGGGTCAAAATGACCCTAGGACCCACCGTTTTTGAGATATAAGCAATTTTAAGATAATCAGACTCAAAAAAGAGAAGAAGAAGAAGGAAAAAGAGAGAAGCAGTGGCACGGAGTGGTGAAGGTGAGAGGGGAAGGTGAGGGGAGTAATATAGCATGCAGAATAACACACAAGAGAGAGAAAAAGAAGAAAATCAGAACACACAAGAGAGAAGAAGAAGAAATAAAACAGTGGATGGGTGAGGGAGAGGGGAGGTGAGAGGTGAGAAGAAGAACACGCAAGTGGTAACAGAAGTGAGCAGTAGGAGTCGCGGGAGGTGGGCCTGACATGGGAATAATTTTTTTGATGTAATTTAAATGTCCATGTAATGTAAGTGTCCATTTATATATGTTTGGAAGTGTTGGGTTGGCAACACTGACCCTTTGCCCATGATATACATGGGCTTGGTCACGTTAGCGTGACATAATTTAAGTAGTTTTTTTTCTCTGGTTGGCCATGGGAATTTTTTTCTCTTAAGTTGGTACCACTGGTAATTTTTTGAGGTCATGGCCCCTTTTTTGGTCACGTGGTTGACCCTCTGAGTGAAGCCACCACATCAGCTGTGCTCCATATAACTCCATGTTAGCGCCTAATCACTGGGACTCCTACTGCTCACTTCTGTTACCACTTGCGTGTTCTTCTTCTCACCTCTCACCTCCCCTCTCCCTCACCCATCCACTGTTTTATTTCTTCTTCTTCTCTCTTGTGTGTTCTGATTTTCTTCTTTTTCTCTCTCTTGTGTGTTATTCTGCATGCTATATTACTCCCCTCACCTTCCCCTCTCACCTTCACCACTCCGTGCCACTGCTTCTCTCTTTTTCCTTCTTCTTCTTCTCTTTTTTGAGTCTGATTATCTTAAAATTGCTTATATCTCAAAAACGGTGGGTCCTAGGGTCATTTTGACCCCAGAAAACTGCCTACTACGTAGTGTAGGCACTTCAGAGGGGTAGCTACCTATATGAAAAATCTTAACTAAAATGTTGCGGGTTGCATCTCGAAAAATGAAGGGGCAAATTTTCAAAATTATATATATTGAGAACGGCTTGGCCGATTTGAATGAAACTTGGCATACAGGTACCTGTTTACCTCTGCTACATCTTCCAAAAACCTAAACTCTGTACTGCAAGTAGTATCAAAACAATTGAAGGAGCTATACTTTAAAATTAAATATCTTGAGAGTTTTTGGGGCAATTTAAATGCAGTTTGGTACTTATTAACCCACGCTAACTCTGTAAAGAAGAAACATTACACAACTGTATAGACTACAAGCTTTGTATTACTAGTTTTTCAGGGTGTTTGAAAGTTTTGGCTTCTGAGTTAAATTTTTAGTCTCCAGGTTGTTTGCTCCTATTTGTTATGTTGTTTTCTCTACATCATCCAAGACCTCAGATACTCTTAAATCATGCCTCTGACATGCTTGAACATATTTAAAAAACACTCACATACAAGAAAACTAGAGAGGAGTAGCTCTGTTTTACTAGCTTTCCAGAATATTTTAAATTTTTAGCATCTATTTGTTATGTTAAATTAAAAGAGTACAATCCAGATTAATTTATATAAACTGTGTTTGATTGGAAGTTAAAGGGGGATGCCTCGAGGCATCCCCCTTTAGAGAGTATATTTACAGCCTTACACTTGTCTTCCTTATCTACACCTTTACCATTAATATCACTGTCAAATACTTGTGATTGAAAAATATTAAGCATACAAGAAAACTGGTTACAAACCAATACAAAATAAATGATACTTTGACTGATTCTTCAACAAGAATATAAACCAATGAAGGTGTTGAAAGTACTGGAACTTCGCTAAAATGACTCTCTGGCTATTTTTTACAGAGTTGTAGCTGTTACAATTAAAGTAATTATTGTTAAAATATGTTGAATTTTTAGCTGTTGTTTAGAAGCAGTTGAGTTCATCAGGCTCTGTCTTTTTATTAGTATGTGAACTGGGTATAAGTCCTAAGTCTGTAGAGGCTAGCATGTGGGTGTTGGGAGCTGTAAGTTTTAACTTCTGTTTTTAATGTTAAAATAAGAGAATGCAAACCAGATTCATTGATGTAAACTGTGTTTGATTGATAGTTCAAAGGGGGGTCCTGCACGGACCTCCCTTGGGACGGGGTGGGGAAGAGGGGTTCGCCTAGTACTTCAGGTTCTGTTTCCATTACATCATCCAAGACCTCAGATACTCTTAAATCATACCAATGTCATGCTTGCACATTTTAAACAAACACTCACAAGAAAACTAGCTCTGTGTTAAAATTAATTGATATAATCCTGGCTCATTGATGTATACCGTATGAGATTGATAATTCAAAGGGGGCTCCGATTTGGAGCCCCCTTGGGGCGGGGTGGGGAAGAGGGGTTTGCCTAGTACTTCAGGCGTACTTTTGCGGTGTTTTTCTCTAACATTACCTCTGATTTCATAATTTGTATCTTGATAACCCAAGATTTGAGCAATCTCTTTAGTTTAGTTACAGTTTTCAAATACTTGTGATTGAAACTAACATACAAGAAATCTTGTATGAGTGACAAACTAGTGAAAACACAAGTCACACAAAATAAATGATACTTTGACTGAGTCTTCAACGAGAATATAAACCAATGAAGGTGTTGAAAGTACTGAAGTTAAAGGGGAGTGTATCGATACACCCCCCTTCAGAGAGTATATTTACAGAGTTGTAGCTGCTACAATTAAAGTAATTATTGTTCAGGTGTTGTTGTAGTTTAGTCTTATATCAGTTGGGTTCATCAATCTGATCTTTAGTTGTTATTTAGGGACATGTCTCTGCCTTTATTAGATCATTAGTATGTTGTAACTGAGGGTTTAACGTCATGAGTAGATAATTTTTGCTATTGTGTAGGTTATGAATTAAAATGTCAAGTTTCTGGTTTGGTGTTCAGCTGCATGAACGAACAACTCTTGTCACCTTTTACTGTAAATTAATACATTAAGGCATATTTGGAATTTATGATAGTAGGACTAATTTGTAGTATACATTGAACTGTTTAGAAATCTATGTTACAGTAACAAGAAGATACTTGTAAACACTAACAGAGAAGCTATACCGACACCCAAGAGAGGCGAGACGCTCATAACATTACACCAGATAAAGATTCTAAGTGTTGGACACTAAGTGCTGGTGGTGGTATGGCATTTTGTAAAGTTAAACAAATACAGAGATTAAACACTTTAGAGTTCATATGTGTGTTTTTGTTGTAATTAGTTGCTTGAAAACACTGTTACAATATACCAGCAAACAGAATAAATATATAATTTTACTGCGTTTATTAATCAAATATTGCAATTCTACATTAGAATGTCGAGTGGTGTATAATAAGGTTCTGAATTAAAATGTCAAGTTTCTGGTTGGTATTCAGCTGTTTGAAAGAACAACACTTGGAGTTTTTTAGCTGTTTAGTATGGTTAGGGTCTGTAAAGTAATACATCAAGGAAACTTTTTAACTTTATGCTTATTTTAGCAGGTTTGTTCAATTTTGATTACTTTTGGCATTAGAAACCTCTGTTACAGTAGCTAGAAAATACTTGTAAACACTAGCAGAAAATAAAAGCTATACCGACACCCAAGAGAGGCGAGACGCCTCCCTTTGATAACATTATAGTTGAAGTAGAAAGTAGTTGGGACATGTTTTGTAAACATGATTCTAAGTGTTGGACCTGGCTACACGCCAAGTCCAGTGTTTATGAATTAAAACTAATGCAGAAGAGGCTGGTTATGGTATTGTATTTTGTAAAGTTAAAACAAATACAGAGTTGTATTTTTTGTTGTAGTTAGTTGCTTGAAAAACACTGTTACGATATACCAACAAACAGAATCAATAAATAATTTTACTGCATTCACAAGTCAAATATTGTAACCAACACCAACATTGGGGAGTTGACCACAAATGATACACCATGGGCACCTATTAAAAGACAACAAACATAAAATGCATTGTTTAGAAGGACATAAATTATATAGCATTTCGCTCTAAGTTGGTTATTTTTGTCTGAGTCCGGGTAGTTATGCAGATTGATTGTGTAATTTCTCGGTTGAATATGTTCAGGTTCGTTAAAACTGTCTGCCGGGGACCGTGAGGTACTCTGACAATCTAACGTATCGTCACAATTTACTGAAAATACTCTACCGTGGCTGCATTTAACTTTGCCCAAACCTTTTAAATTTCTCGGCCAAACAATACCGAGTCCGCTAAAACTGTTTTACCGGGGCTACATTTAACTTTGCCCAAACCTTTTAAATTTCTCGGTCAAATAATACCGAGTCCGCTAAAACTGTTTACTGGGGTATGTTGTTCTTTGATAGAAACCTTAAGCTATAAAATACCTCCAAGTCCTCTGAAAACTGTCCACCGGGGACAAATATCTATCTATCTCCGGTCAAATGTTTCCAAGTCAGATGTTCTCCTGCGGTCAGTGTTTCCAACCTCGATCCATTGAGACTCCACAGCTACCGTCTAGATCTCCGGGCATTCTATGATAAACCCTCGGTAAGTGTATGTTTGCTTGAATGGGGTTTGAGACCATTCGTGCATGAGCACCCAGGTTCAACCTTTATTTCGTGCGTGAGCCAATCCAGATTACCTGGTTGACGCCCAGTACAAAATAAAAGTCCTCTCCCTTTTAGCAAACGAAAGGATAGAGTTTTTTATTTGCTTTATATTTATTTACTTTTTTTTTTACAAGTCCCACCGGATTGTTCCAAGGAGTAGCCTGTGCGTTAGCAAGGCTTCTCAATGTACAAAGTCCTTCTTTCACACCGGCTCGTTCAAAGGAGTAGCCTGGGTGTTGGCCAGGCGCCTCAATCTACTAGATCCTTTATCACACATTCACACCGGCTCGTTCGAAGGAGTAGTCTGGGTGTTAGCCAGACGCCTCAATCTACTAGATCCTTCATCACACATTCACACATACCCGTTCAAAAGAGCAGTCTGGGTGTTGGCCAGACTCCTCAATCTACTAAGTCTTCTCATTCAGGTTTACGGGGTTTTTCGTCACCCACGCCAGTGACCTTCATTCACTCACATACACTCATACAGTGAGAACTTGTGATTTTAAAACTAACATTTAAAGTGAACTTTCATCTTTCATATTTGTGTAAGTAAGGTAAAACTTCTCCGGCAACAGACTTCTTACTAACAGTCTTGCTTCGGGTGTAGCCGACTTTAACATTAAAGAACATAATCCGGCTTCGTTTATGAAAACAGTTGTTTTCTCAATCGGTCCAACACCCTGTTTTTGGGCCTCAGAAAAACTTCCAACAGTTAATTTATCATTGTCATCTACATGTTTCTGAATTGCACTACAGCAATTAACATGCTTAAGAGCAGACGCTACATCTTTAGCTTTAAACCATGGCTTTACTTCATTATCAAACAGAACCAATACCGGTTTGTTATTAAATGTATAGTATTTAGCAGCCATGTCACAATTACGTTTTTACAGACAAAAACAGCGCAGAAGCACGTCTGATCAGTACCGTGACTCAGAGTAGAATGATGTAACTGTACTAGTCACAAGAAGTATGTACAAAAGTAACACTGCTCCGTAGGGAAAAGTGTCGTCTTTATCGACGGTAGCAACTAGGAATATAGACAAGTGATACTTCAAGATTTAAAACCCCAGATAGTTTCTCAACGTTACAAAACATTTCTTCAAAGTGATCATCAAAAACTGTCGGTGTTAGATTAGCTAATGGCATGTAAGGTATGTCTCCTGATGCACCTGTGTGCTTTATTGATACTCCGATGTAGGTGTTTGATGAGGAGTTCTCCGTTATTTTATCTACTATAAACTCAGAAAACACCAAAGGCCATTCCCGTGCATTTATTGAACCTGTAAGTAAGAACTTAAACTCTGAGCGTGTAATATTAAATTTTACATTTTCATTTAACCTCTTTTTGTGTATAAGCTGAAGAAAAACCTGTTGGTTAGCGGATGTATTATGTTCAGCAGACATTCTACAAGAAAATAACAAAACAATATACAACTGAGTGTAACAGCACAAACACAACCGTTCAGTACCGTGTCTCAGAACAGAATGAGGTAACAGAGCTGATGTTTCGAGGTATATACGCTTAGTACCCGTGTGATGGTTCCATTAGTTTTTGTTTTTTAAACCCGAAAGGCAACGTGTCGTGATCATCATTAAATTTTCTCTTGGGCCCTGTAATTCTAAACTTTTTAATTTCACTTACTGTAACGACTTCTCGTGTCTTTGTTCTCCTGATTCTATTCTCTTCAATTTCTAGTATTTCAGCAGCTTCGTTTAGTACCATCTTTTTTAGAGCTTCAAAGTTTAGCGTTTCGGAGGTTTTCATGTTTAATGTTAGGCCCTTGATTTTACAAACTGATTCTAACTTTTGCTTTTTGGTTGACCAGACAAGGTAAGCGTAAGTCTTTGGTCCCCCAGAAACAAACTCTACGATATAAGAGCCTGGGCCGTACTCATCTGCCAATTCATCTGTCATTTCTCCGAGGTAATCTCCCGTAGGAACCTTATACAACCCACCACGGTATAAATAAATACACGAATCTGTATCATAATACAAGACTTGACCGCCCAAAGCATCTAGATGTTCATAAAGTTTAAGTCTCGCGTGAGCTGTAGTGTAGGCTGCAATTACAACATTTACAGTTTTTAGAGCCTCACTAGCTTCATCAACATTCTGCCAGTTAACTAGCAAAACTTCTTGGTTTATTACTTCAGCATACTTTACATTTACTTCTGGTTGAGTTACCAACTTGAATAATTCTTTAGAGTCTCTGACGATTGAAGTTTTTGTCATGTTTTCTCGCTGACCAAACTTGCCCCAGAATGAATTTAACATTAATTTGGCTACTGATCTAAGTCCCCCGTTTTTACAAATTTTATCTTTCTCCATTTGAATACCCTCACGCTCAAAGAAATCATAAACATACTTTTCTTTATCCTCCTCTGTCATACACCAAGCGGGATAGCCTGAGGCTTCCTGCTTTACTTTCAAGAATTTGTTAATGAATTCTGTAAACAAACCTCCATTTTCATAAGTGGCTACCTCGTACTCCCACAGTTCATACATGTCCAAAATTACATAGCCCTTTTCTACAGCTTTCCTAATTTCATCCATAGTCCAGGTCCCAACTAATGCTCTTTCCTCACTCTCATGAAAACATTCCCCTTGGTTTAAAGTCTCCCCGCAAGTTCTACACAACACAAACATTAATTTATTATTCATTTTAGCGGGGAGTACGGGGTGATACAAGTTGTAAGGAGGTAGAATCTTACATTTCAACAAGCCCTCTACTTCAAGACCTCTCTCTCGGCACTCATTTCCAACATAAATAGTAGGATGACCCACGGGATACTTACAATATTTATTCACAAACGGATAAAGGGAGCAAACATCAACATACTGTATCGTTTCTCCCTCTTCACATTTATGATATGTTTTAGTATTGCCTGTCCTGCCTCCAAAAAAGGAATCTCTAGGATTGAGTGGAAGTGTGTTTAGAATGGACAGTTGGTTCAAGTGATTTAATTTATTATCTTTCTTCAATTTATTAAATTTACATTCCCACATCTCTACAACCTCATAGTTATTAAATTTTGCCATTTTGGACTTGGTTCTCTCGTAACGGAGATGCAAGCTGTCTGAAGGATCCTCCGGCAGAGGTTCTTCTCTGCTGTATTGATAACATTTCGGGCAACCGTGCCAGTAACACCCGTGAAACTCGTAAATCCGTTCCCCGTCAAACCCATCAACTTTCATTCCATTAATTTTAACTTCTTTACCCCGGCCCGCGTGTTGAATCCTCAACCCTCGTTTCTCCTCCTCCCATGCTAACCATTGTAAAGCAACGGCTGACTGATTGTCAGTCAGTCTGTAACCGTTTTTAGGAATCAAACCTATTGTGTTTGGTTTTAGAAAGTTACGCCGAAAAGCTAAGTTACAGGCGCTAGCAATAGTTACGGCCTCGAGAAAAGGATCTACGTTACATTGTTCAAGAAGCAAGGCTCTAAATTTTATACACGCTTGGGCTAGGATTTCCACGTCAGAGATACAATACTCCAAGATTTCTTTTTTGAAATCAAACACGTAATCTTCAGCGACTCGTTCGTCGTACCAAATCTCGAAAGCTTCGTGAGGTTTCTCAAACATTGATTCCGGGCAGTAATACTTTTTGTCGGGTATCGGGCCTACATAATTTTGGTTTGCCACAGTGTTAAAAAGATGCGGGAAATAACCTTTCTTTTTCTCGGGAGGCAGATCAAAAGCTTTAGGGAGTGCAGCGAGGGCCATGGGAAAATAACTAAGTGAGTCAACAAACCTTACGTTGGCTACTTCAATCAAAATAGCTTTAGTTCCCCGAGGAGTTATTTTTGGTGTAAATTTAGTTTCTTCCATGATGTACTGTAGAATGAATTGAAAATCAAAACCCTGCCCGTTGTGAGCAATCACACAAATATCTTTAAATTTCTTTCGAATTCCCATTACATAGTCCATGAATTGTTTTACTGGTTCTTTTTCAAAGACTCTTTGCCTCTCAGAACAGGTTTCACACTCACCCTCATTAACACATTTAAAACAGTATTGTTGCGAGACGGACAGGTTAACTTTATGCAATTTTTTATCAGGATCTGAGGGAAGAGACTCATCCTGCCTCGTTTCAAAGTCAAAAAATATGAAAAGAAAATCTCGGTCTTTCGGAATTTTCCTATCTACCTTTATGAAACACTGATGCGCGGGGTCTTTGAACGCTTCGCAGGGGTTACAGTAAACTTCTCCGCATACGTGAGCTGTCTTACGTTTTCTTGGATATATCATTTTGTTACATTCGCGGCAGAACTTTATAGATTTACATACTTGCCCTTGATGGGCTATTAAACACCGCTCATTTTTGAAGAAGCGGTTGCAAAGACGGCATGTGATGCCTCCGTGTTCAAGTTTACAGGGCGGAGAGATAGAATGGCAAGACGGGCAGATGTTAGAGCATCGATGCTCACCCTTGTTATTGTAGGGAATATGACAGGCTTCACAGAAATAATAACATACGAAAGCAGCAGTTAAGTTTGTAATTACATTGTAATGCCCGTTGTGAAAGAGCAAGTTAATTTTAAATTTAGCGTCTTCATTACCTCCCTCAAAGTAAATATCCCGGCCTTTTCTATCGTAACTGTAGACTGTTATTCTGTATTTTTTAAGATGTGACTGGAATTTTTCAAGCTCAGGGATGCCAGCGCCCTCCTCCGGCATTTCTACACGGGCCTTTGCTATGAGTTTATTAGCTCTGAATGTTTGTCTTTTCCCCTTGTCTTTTCGTATAGCGTAGATCTGAGGATCATTCTTTGCATAAGCCTTGCCTACCACCAGTGCTCTAGCCAAACATAAATTGTCTTTATTATTAATTACAACAATTCCCTTCCTAGCTTTACATTCCTCGTCAAACGTGTTGTACATCTCTGGACGTACTCTCCCTTTACCTACGGGGACATTTACCCTCGTAACGTCAATTCTAAAAGTGTCGCTAGAGGTTAAAGATTCAGAGTTACTTTGAATTATGCCTCCAAAAATATCCCAGAGAACATCACCGCTAACTTCAGAGACAGGTCTCAAAGCTACGTACCCCGGTTCAGCACTTTTTAAACTTATCGATTGCATTTTAAACCCAAGATAATCAGTGGGTACAGCGTTGGCTTTAGCCTTTTCAACAATTTGATTAAAACCTTTACGAATCCAATCAAACTCAGAGATACCTCTTGGCGGTTTAGTGAATTTGAAAACAGTTTCCAACCCGTACAACCTGAAGTGTCTAACATAGGTTTCAGAGGTACCAATTAAATTTACTGGGCTTTGAGAGCTCTTTTTAATGTTGGAAACTTCCATCCTTTAACAGAGAATGAAATACTGAAAACAATCTGAACTGTAATACACAACACTCTAACGTTTAAAGAGATCAAATACACCAGCCAGAGTCAAGTTCACACCAATATAACTGAATTAATAGCGCAGAATCAACAAGACAATAATAATTTGTGCAAGAGAACACTTAACAATTACGCAGAAGCAGCATAAAACACGTCTGATCAGTGTGACGACTGAAGCAGAATGAGGTAGTAGAGTCTATGTTTAGAGGTATATAGTATGTAGGAGAGCACTGGACGTATGTATAACTACACAAGTCAAAAAACACTAACACCCAAACTACACAAGTCAAAGCAGAGCTACAAGTTATGATGAAATTTAAAGTAATAGAGGTAGCAAACAATACACTAACTGTATTAAAGAACAAGACTAGAGAGTGAGATTAATGGTGTAAGGATATGTTAGTCAGGTAAAACAATTAAATACAACACTACTCTAGCCATGTCATTAAGCACGCAAGATTACTACAATACATGAGAATTAAAACTACTACAATACAAGAAAACTAAAATCATTATAATCAAATGTAATAATTATATTTGCCAAGTGCAAAATCAACGACCGGAGTAGCGCATGGACCTCTGACCAGTGCAAATGCAAGGGACAGAGTGAAGTTAACGCTTGAGAATAAAAAGCGCTAAAAGTCTCGACCAATCAGGGCACAGAACGCTAATTACAACCAATAGAATGCATTTTTATTATAACCAATTACAGAGCAGTATTTTAACTAGTTACAACGAGTTTGCTGACAGAGACTTCTTTCGAATGTTGTGGATAGATACGCAGAAGGAAGTGAGATTATTTACGCAGAAGGGAGTGAAGGTTGTGGAGGTTAGATGTACAGAAGGCTAGATGATTAACAGCAGAAGGACACGAGGGTAAAATAATTACCACAGAATACTAGATGATTAACAACAGAAGGACACGAGGGTAAAATAATTACCACAGAATACTAGATGGTTTACAACAGAAGGACACGAGGGATACATAATTACCATAGAAGGCTAGATGGTTTACAACAGAAGGACACGAGGGTTAAATAATTAACCATAAAGGCTGCAAGAAATAGATAGTTGTCACAGAGGGTAGCAGAAGAACCAAAGAGGGTAGCAAAAGAGCCGCAGAGGGTAGCAATTACACCCCAATTCTATTTTCCATAAGAGTACATGTTATTCTATTCCCCCATAAGAGTCCATGTTAATCTATTCTCCATAAGACCCCATGTTATTCTATTCTCCATAAGACCAATGTTGGACCCAAGGTGCCCGCCCTAACTACTATTTGACTTTTTCCTGGGGATGAGGCCTGCCTACAACTTACTTTTATCCCAGAAATTAGTTATTTCGAACATTTGAAGGAAATCGTTGGAGCCGTTTTTGAGATCCGTATCGCAAGCAAGCAAGCAAACCTTACTCATATTAGAGTATAGGATAAGTTAAATTCGTGGGAGGTATACTATTTGGCAAGCTCATCAATTGAGTGGGGCCTGGGGAGTGGGAGGTAAGTCCAATCGTACTATTTGGCAAGCTCATCAATTGAGTGGGGCGTGGGAGTGGGAGGTAAGTCCAATCGTACTATTTGGAAAGCTCATCAATTGATTGGGGTGTGGGGAGTGGGAGGTAAGTCCAATCGTACTATTTGGCAAGCTCATCAATTGAGTGGGGCGTGGGGAGTGGGAGGTAAGTCCAATCGTACTATTTGGCAAGCTCATCAATTGAGTGGGGCGTGGGAGCTGGCGTTTCGCCCTGTATTAATGAGCTGCCTAATTTGAGACCATCGCTTCATTTATCACTAAAGCCTGTTTCCATTAACAACGCCAGTCTTGCATTTTCCATTTAAATATTTACGTTGGATTTAAAATATCTTAATTTTCATCTGATTTTGTCAACTCTCTGGTTGATTAGATTCTAAATAACTTCATTCAAGCGCTTTATATTTTTATCAATAATTCTGTAATATGTTAAGAAATAAACAGCCATTCAGAGTACACGTACATCAATATATTGTAGGTGGATGAATTCCATTTAATTATTTTTTGTTACCACTAGAACTGTTTGGATACTGACT